>JAQQPU010016645.1:0-19652 GCA_029168905.1 Artemia sp. Kazakhstan ARC1039 | reverse complement strand
AGAGCATCTTCAGTATATTCCCGTAAACACTTCCTATTTGGAACTCTGTCAGTAGTGTGCGTTTAGAATGTACATTTGCCGACCCGTTAGCTGAGAGTATTGCACTAATCTTGCTAAATCAATTTGAAACGTATTGGGAAATCACTCCCGAAGGTAGTGTTCTACTAAACTTGGCACCATGAACACCAGTCAAATAATCAATGTATTTAATATAGACCCCTATATGTCCAAATACAGATCCTATTGTCTGCCGTCGGACTTTCCTGTAAAAATTCAAAGTTCCAACAATACCCTAATTATTGTTAATAGCATTCCGTCGACTGTGCAGCCGAATCATTGGTTGTGCATCTTTCAAACAATGAAGACGATTGAATTTTTTGATCCTCTTGGTCTACCCTATACATTCTACACTCCCCACATCAGCAACTATATTGAGAGCAGTGGGAAAACTATTATTCAAAATCAGAAGAGAGTACAGGATCTGACGACTAAAAGTTGTGGCTTCCATGGGCTACTTTATTTGTGTTCCGATGTCGCGGCTATACTTTCAAACATTTTCTCAACATTTATGTAGACAGTCCACGTCTGAACAATTTTATGGTGGAAAATATCCTCTCAGACATGTATAATATTGATTTTAGTGCCCTACGAGTAAAGTGCTTAAAAAATATATGTGAATTTCTTTATTAATAAATGAAAAATGTATATACAACAATGTCTTTATTCTTCACTTTAGATTCCTTCTTCGGTGTATAGGCAACTGTCGTGAACCACTAATGCTGGTAAATTATTTGGATTCACTGTACATTAATCTTGATTGGCTGCAAAGTCAGGGTTACATTTTCTACAGTATAATGTAACTTCATTCTTGTCATATCTCTTTGTATAGTCAATGATACTATTTGCATTCATATTATAAAATTTTACGAGTTTCAATCTGTCTATTTGAAGCAATATCATATACAGTGTTTTCAACTGGTGAATCACATTCGGTAACTGCCAAATAAAAATCACTAGGTTTATAGTCATAATAGGCAGTGTCGTCACAACGATGACGTAGAAACCAAATTGTATTGTTACCTCAACAGTTGAATCGTAGACCAGATTCTTCCTAACAGAATAATTTAAATCCATGACGATACCAATCTCGTAGAAATAAACTAAAATCGCGTTTGGAATTCTTTCCAATCATACCGGGGTAAGTATTCTCCCACTGATCACATTTGTCATAGTGACAATTGGAGCATAGATGTCCTCTAGGGTGAGAGTCACAAATCTCTTCAAGATATGAATTACATCCTTTAATTTGTACTGCATATCCTCTATGTAATTTACAAGGATTACATAATTTGCACTTTTCATTATAGTCATCAATAATTTACAACTCTCACAGGATGTCCAACTGCCAAGAGTGTACATGCATAGTGGACATGTATAGAACATTTTTTGGCTTCCGATGTCATCTCTCTCACAGCTAAAACGAAACTGATCGTCGTTCGATAAATTCTAAGGGAGGAATGGAAGAGGAGTAACTCTGTGACGTCACCTCTTTCGAATGGAGGAGCCATCTACATTGAATCTACGGCAATGTTTTCAAAAGTATATCAACGATATTCTTTTGTTTTGTTCCAATTAATGTATCAATAAATTGAGTATAAGCTTTTGAGTCACAATGACAAAGTTTCATGCAATAGTCCATTGGGGGAGAATCAGTTTTCATTATATTGTAAAGTGTTCCCTGTGAGAATATTTTTCGTTGAAGGGATAACTCGAGAAAATCATCATCCAAAATCAAATGTTTTTCCATAGACACAAGATTCAATCTAATTCTCTCTTTCTCAAATTTATTCATTTTTCAATCCTATCACTCTCACTGCTGACTCTAGACTGACCACGATTCGTTCTACTCAATCTAACATAAAGAAAGGGAACATTTTCGATTTCGAAACAATTTTATTGTATAATTGCAACAATAAAACTACTATGTACAATTAGCGATACAGCTGATTGTCTTCGATATGCTTCACTAATGCACTTAAAGCACTTTGAAGTCTATTCATATGTGCTATATCAACTTTTGCAGCGAAGCAAAATTGATCCTCCACTTTAAATTTGCTCAAGGATATCACATATCTTCCATATACTTCATCCCATTCCAGACAAAGCCTTGATCCTCTCGTGATTTCCACCGCAATGTTTGGTGCTCTTTTATCATTGCTACTAACTCCACTATCAACTTCTAATAGTATAAACATTCCACTCATCATTATTACACGTATATCCTAATGAGTAAAGTCAAACTGTTCTCACTCCTTGAATTCTATTCACATACTAATAAAACTATATCAAAAATCCTTTCCTTATATTCTCTGCAATCTTGTCCCGCTAATATTCCCGACTCCCTGATTGGCTTAGAAAAAGACACGTGATCTTGTTCCCGTAAGAATCAATAATTTCCCGCCGATTATGTAATAAATTTCTCAGAAAATTACATCCCCTCTAGTCGATCAATACATTGCCCCGTTAGAATTCAATGCGCATGTGCAAACTTCGCCCCGGAGTCATTACACCTAGAAACAACAAATAAATCGACCTTGAAAAAGATGTCATTGACCCGTTAGTGGATCAATAATCCTTGAATAAATTATGTACTCGTCGGCATTAGACTCAATTATAGATGGCAGCAGTTGTGTACTCGTCGGACCTCCTAATAGGTCCCTACACATATTATCTTATACGCAAAAAAAAGAACCATCTAATATAGAAAACGGGGGGTTTCTAGCCTATAACCCCCCAGAGACTAGGGGAGGGGGAGTGATATTAGTTGCAAATTAAACCATATTAAGAGCTTTTAAGGAAATACCCCTTTTTCATTAATATAAATTTATGAATATTAAAAAATATCCTAACAATAGCTTCCACCTCCCGACTTATCTTAAAACTCTAGAGTATATTAGTCAATGACAATGCATACCGCATTGGTAAATTATGGATGAAATTAAACACCCCCTCCCCCAAGACATCGCTACATCCCCCCAAGAAATCTCTAAGGCATTCCTAATAAAAATTATGATTCTGAATCCCATGAATCAATTTTTTGCACCCCAAGCCAATCATAACACCACGCAAAATACTCCAGACTACCAGAAACTTTCACCCATTTGACAACACCCACTCCCCCATCCCCTGGGTGACCTAGTTATAGTGAGATTCCCCATTTTTTGGCAGTCGTTAGTATAGCGTATTTACTGCCAAATTTGATACACTCCGGGGGAGTATTTGCTTTAAAGATATTAATAAAAGGGAAATGTTTGTCTTACTCGTCCCAAACCATAAATCTTAAAAACACAGACAATGAAAATAAAAACAAATTGGCGAGCAGTAAAACATAGAAAAGACAGCTAAAAAACACGACAAAAAATAAAAGATGAAAATGTCATATTATCATATACGCAAAAAAAGAACCATCTATTATAGAAAACGGGAGGCTTCTAGCCTACAACCCCGCAGATAATAGGGAAGGGGGAGTGATATTAGATGCAATTTAAATCACATTAAGAGATTTTAAGCAAATACCCCTTTTCCATTAAGATAAATTTATGAATATTAAAAAATATCCTAACAATAGCTTTCACCTCATGACTTATCTTTACGCTCTAGATTATATTAATCAATGACAATTCATACCGCATTGGTAAATTATGGATGATATTAAACACCCTCCAACGACAGTACTACATCCCCCTCCCCCAAGAAAGGGGAGGGGCAGTGATATTAGATGGAATTTAAGACATATTAAGAGCTTTTAAGGAAATAGCCATTTTTCATTAACATAAATTTATGGATATTTTACAGTATCCTAACAATATGTTCCAGCTCGCACCTAGTAGCATTCATTTTCAGAGGATGCATTGATAATAAATTTAGTTATTAGGCGTTATTGCAGCTTTAAAATGATAAATTATAACATGCCAAATTTAAGGAAAGACGAAAGGAGAAGAATCCGGGGGAGGAGAACCGTTTACTCCATCACCAGCTCAACACTATTTTATTTATTTTTTATCGTTACGCAAAGCGCTAATTTTCAGGCGTACATCTATGGTTATTCTGCCTCCCTCCACTAAGGTACCGACCTGTTCCCTGGTCGCCCCCGAGTAAGCGTAAAGTCCCTCCCCAGCGGTTTCTCTTATCCCAGGGTACATTCTTAGCATAATATCAAAACACGTAAAAAGGGAAATTCTATTTCGAGACATTCTTGTTATAATGCACCCCTTGCGCTGTGGGGGAGTTTGGTCTGTGTCTACTCTTTTTGGAGGACAGAATCCGGCCATCCTACGCACGGTTTGGGAGTTTGGTCTGTGTCTACTCATTCCTGAGACAGAATCCGGGCTTCGGCTAGGTGATATAAGAGGCTAAAACGCTTTCGCTCGAGATAATTTAAAGGTAGTAATAATAGGGAAATTATCGCTGAGTTTCTACAGCAGCCCTCTAACGTCAGAGCCTCCTTGTGAAAGAAGAGTAGATGCCCAAACCGGTGAAAAAGTATACTTATGGCCTAGAGCAGAATGGCACTACGACATTGTTTTCACACTAGCACCAGTTCTCCACAAGACACCCTCATTTTTTTCTTTACTAGTGCTAGATACTCTAAGCATCTCACCTCACAATGTTACACTATAGTTTCTCTAAGACATCCCCTCTCATCACCCTATCTTTCCGAAACACTTTTCAGACATTTCTCGCTAAAATTTTATTTTCAAGTCATTCATTCAGGCTTTCGCAAGCAATTCAGCACACAGTGCAGCACTCTAACTACTCAAAGACATCCCTCTGTCATCACCAGATTCCCCCAGCAAGAGACACTTTCTTAGAAGTAGCATTTTAGCGTTATCGTCTGTTAGACGTAGCAAACTACTGTCAAATATAAACAAATTTTCCTTAGAAGCAACAATTTTTTTTTATTGTGATAACAAATTTTCTGTCAAAAGTAGCAAACACTAACAAATCTTCTCTTCGAAGTAAGAACACTCTTCCTTAATACAACCAAACTTTTACTTAACACTAACAGATTCTCTCTTCGAAGCATCAACTTTTTCTTAATACTAACATACTTTTACTTAACACACTCAAATTTCTCCTGAGCTCACATGATAACTTATGTTAGATGAACCTAACATAAACGTAGAGAAACCTAACTTTGACAGAAAACTTGTTAAAAACCTGTTACTTCTAAGTGATATTTGATAGTGTTAAGTAAAAGTTGTTGGTATTAAGGAATAAAAGTTGTTACTTTGAAGAGAAGATTTGTTATCTTTGACGGATAACTTGGTGCTGTTAGAAGAAATTTGTTACTTCTAAGAAAAATGTATTATCTTTGCTGGGCAACTTTCTAGTGTTAGTAGAAATTGTGTTATCAGTGACGAAAAATTGTTTCTTTTAAGATAAAATTTGTTATCTTCGATGGATAAGTTGGAGGTATTACAAAATTTGCTTCTGTTAAGAAAATAATTGTTATTTCTACAAGAAATTTAATGTTAAGTAAAACTTTGTTAGTACTAAGGAAGAATGTTGTTACCTCGATGAGACAATTTGTTAGTGTTAAGGAAAACTTGCAATTTCTGCTAAAAAAGTTGTTATTGCAATCAAGAAATTGTTACTTCTAAGAAAAATTTTGTATCTTTGGTGGAAAACTTGCTAGTTTGAACAGAAAACGTGTTATCACTGACGAAAAATATTGTTTCTAAAAGAAATTTGATTGTGTTAATTAAAAGTGTGTTAGTTTTAAGGAAAAAAATTGATAGTTCGAAGGGAAAATTTGTTAGTGTTAAAGAAAACTTGCTACTTCTGGCAGAAAACTTGTTATCATAACGAAAAAAAATTGTTGCTTCTAAGAAAGATTGTGTATGTTTGACAGAAAGCTTGTTATTTCCAGGGGATAAGTTGTCAAAATAACGAAAAAATTGTTACTTCTAAGAAAAAAATTTGGTATCTTTTGACAGAAAACATGCTAGTTCAAGCAGAAAACATGTTATCACTGACGAAAAGTGTTATTTCTAAGAGAAATTTGAGTGTGTTAAGTAAAAGTATGTTAGTATTAATGAAAAAAGTTGATGCTTCGAAGAGAAAATCTGTTAGTGTGAAGTAAAAGTTTGGAAGTATTGAGGAAGAATGATGCTACTTTGATGAGAAAACTTGTTAGTGTTAAGTAAAACTTGCTACTTCTGACAGAAAAGATGTTATCAAAAGCGAAAAAATTGTTACTTCTAAGAAAAATTTGATATCTTTGCTGGACAACTTGCTAGTTCTAGCAAAAATCATGTTATCAGTGACGAAAAAGTGCTACTTGTAAGAAAAATTTGTTATCTTTGATGAAAAAGTTGGTGCTATTAGAAAAATTTGTTACTATTAAGAAAAAACCTGTTACTTCTAAGATAATTTGATATTTTTAAGTAAAAGTTTCTTAGCATTAAGGACAAATGTTGTTACTTCGATGAGAAAATTTTTTAGTGTTAAGGAAAACTTGCTATTTCTGACAGAAAAGATGTTATCACAAACGAAGAACTTGTTACTTCTAAGAAAAAGTTGTTATCTTTGCTGGACAACTTGCTACTTCTAGCTGAAATCGTGTTATCAGTGACAAAAAATTATTTCTTTTAAGAAAAAACTTGTTATTTTCGACGGATAAATTTGAGCTATTAAATAAATTTGTTACTATTAAGAAAATACTTGTTATTTCTAGGAGAAATTTAATGTTAAGTAAAAGTGTGTTAGTATTAAGGCAGAATGTTGTTACTTCGATGAGACAATATGTTAGTGCTAATAAAAACTTGCTATTTCTGCCAGAAAAGTTATTATCACAATCAAAAAATTGTTACTACTAAGAAAAATTTACTATCTTTCGCAGAAACCTTGCTAGTTCGAACAGAAAACGTGTTATCATATATGACGAAAAATATTATTTCTAAGAGAAATTTGAAAGTGTTAAGTAAAAGTGTGTTAGTTTTAAGGAAAAAAGTTGATACTTCGAAGGGGAAATTTGTTAGTGTTAAGGAAAACTTGCAACTTCTGGCAAAAAAGTTGTTATCATAACGAAAAAACTGTTACTTCTAAAAAAAAATTGTGTATGTTTGACAGTAAGTTTGTTACTTCTAGCGGATAAGTTGTCATCATAACGAAAAAATTGTTACTTTTAAGAAAAAAAATTTGGTATCTTTTACAGAAAACTTGCTAGTTCAAGCAGAAAACGTGTTATCACTGACGAAAAGTGTTATTTCTAAGATAAATTTGAGTGTGTTAAGTAAAAGTATGGTAGTATTAAGGAAAAAAGTTGATGCTCCGAAGAGAAAATTTGTTAGTGTTAAATTAAAGTTTGGTAGTATTAAGGAAGAATTTTGTTACTTTGAAAAGAAGATTTGTTAGTGTTAAGGAAAACCTGCTACTTCTGACAGAAAAGTTGTTATCACAATCAAAAATTGCTACTTCTAAGAAAAATCTTTGGAAGAAAACTTGCTATTTCGAACAGAAAACGTGTTATCACTGACGAAAAATATTATTTCTAAGTGAAATGTTAGTGTGTTAAGCAAAAGTGTGTTATTTTTAAGGAAAAAAGTGTATACTTCAAAGGGAAAATCTGTTAGTGTTAAGGAAAACTTGCTACTTCTGGCAGAAAACTTGTTATCATAACGAAAAATTGTCACTTCTAAGAAAAATTTTGTATCTTTGACAGAAAACTTTCTAGTTCAAGCAGAAAACATGTTATCACTGACGAAAAATATTATTTCTAAGAGAAATTTGAGTGTGTTAAGTAAAAGTAGGTTAGTAAAGTTGTGTATGTTTGGTAGAAAGTTTGTAACTTCTAGCGGATAAGTTGTCATCATAAAGAAAAAATTGTTACTTCTAATAAAAAATTTAGTATCTTTGACAGAAAACTTGCTAGTTAAAGCAGAAAACGTGTTATCACTGACGAAAAGTGTTATTTCTAAGAGAAATTTGAGTGTGTTATGTAAAAGTATGTTAGTATTATGGAAAAAATTGATGCTTCGAAGAGAAAATCTGTTAGTGTTAAGTAAAAATTTGGTAGTATTAAGGAAGAATGTTCTTACTTTACAGAGAATGTTTGTTAGTGTTAAGAAAAACGTGCTATTTCTGACAGAAAACTTTTAATCATAACTAAACATTGTTAATTTTAAGAAAAATTGTGTACGTTGGGTAGAAAGTTTTTTACTTCTAGCGGATAAGTTGCCATCATAACGAAAAAATTGTTACTTCTAAGAAAAAATTTAGTATCTTCGACAGAAAAATTTCTAGTTCAAGCAGAAAACGTGTTATCACTGACGAAAAGTGTTATTTCTAAGAGAAATTTGAGAGTGTTAAGTAAAAGTATGTTAGTATTAAGGAAAAAAGTTGATGCTTCATAGAGAAAATCTGTTAGTGTTAAGTAAAGGTTCGGTAGTATTAAGGAAGAATGTTCTTACTTAGAAGAGAAGATTTCTTAGTGTTAAGAAAAACTTACTACTCATGACAGAAAAGTTGTTATCACAATCAAAAAAATTTTACTTCTAAGAAAAATTTGGTATCTTTGACAGAAAACTTGGTAGTTTGAACAGAAAACGTGTTATCACTGACGAAAAATATTATTTCTAGGAGAAATTTGTGTGTTTTAAGTAAAAGTATGTTAGTATTAATGAAAAAAGTTGATACTTCGAAGAGAAAATCTGTTAGTGTGAAGTGAATTTTTGGAAGTATCAAGGAAGAATAGTGTTACTTTGATGAGAAAACTTGTTAGTGTTAAGTAAAACTTGCTACTTCTAACAGAAAAGATGTTATCAAAAGCCAAAAAATTGTTACTTCTAAGAAAAATTTGTTATCTTTGATTGAAAAGTTGGTGCTATTAGAAAAATTTGTTACTGTTAAGAAAAAACCTGTTACTTCTAAGATAATTTGATATTTCTAATTAAAAGTTTGTTAGCATTAAGGAAAAATGTTGTTACTTCGACGAGAAAATTTTTTAGTGTTAAGGAAAACTTGATAGTTCTGACAGAAAAGATGTTATCACAAACGAAAAATTTGTTACTTCTAAGAAAAAGTTGTTATCTTTTCTGGACAACTTGCTAGTTCTAGCAGAAATCGTGTTATCAGTGACGAAAAAGTGTTACTTTTAAGAAAAAACTTGTTATTTTCGACGGATAAATTGGAGCTATTAAATGAATTTGTTACTGTTAAGAAAATACTTGTTATTTCTAGGAAAAATTTATTGCTAAGTAAAAGTGTGTTAGTATTAAGGTAGAATGTTGTTACTTCGATGAGACAATTTGTTAGTGTTAAGAAAAACTTGCTATTTCTGTCAGAAAATTTATTATCACAATCAAAAAATTGTTACTTCTAAGAAAAATTTGCTATATTTCGCAGAAAACTTGCTAGTTCGAACAGAAAACGTGTTATCACTGACGAAAAATATTATTTCTAATAGAATTTTGAATGTATTAGGTAAAAGTGTGTTAGTTTCAAGGAAAAAAGTTGATACTTCGAAGGAGAAATTTGTTAGTGTTAAGGAAAACTTGCAACTTCTGGGAAAAAAGTTGTTATCATAACGAAAAAATTGTTACTTTTAAGAATAATTGTGTATGTTGGACAGAAAGTTTGTTACTTCTAGCGGATAAGTTGTCATCATAACGAAAAAATAATTACTTCTAAGAAAAACTTTAGTATCTTTTACAGAAAACTTGCTAGTTCAAGCAGAGAACGTGTTATTACTGACGAAAAGTGTTATTTCTAAGAGAAATTTGAATTTGTTAAGTAAAAGTATGGTAGTATTAGGAAAAAAGTTGATGCTTCGAAGAGAAAATCTGTTAGTGTTAAATTAAAGTTTGGTAGTATTAAGGAAGAATTTTGTTACTTTGAAAAGAAGATTTGTTAGTATTAAGGAAAACTTGCTACTTCTGACAGAAAAGTTGTTATCACAATCAAGAAAATGTTACTTCTAAGCAAAATTTGATATCTTTGGCAGAAAACTTGCTATTTCGAACAGAAAACGTGTTATCACTGACGAAAAATATTATTTTCAAGAGAAATGTGAGTGTTTTTAGCAAAAGTGTGTTAGTTTTAAGGAAAAAGTGTATACTTCGAAGGGAAAATCTGTTAGTTTTAAGGAAAACTTGCTACTTTTGGCAGAAAACTTGTTATAATAACGACAAATTGTCGCTTCTAAGAAAAATTTAGTATATTTGCAAGAAAACTTCCTAGTTCAAGCAGAAAACGTGTTATCACTGACGAAAAATATTATTTCTAAGAGAAATTTGAGTGTGTTAAGTAAAAGTATGTTAGTATTCAGGAAAAAAGTTGATTCTTCGAAGAGAAAATCTGTTAGTGTTAAGTAAAAGTTTAGTAGTATTAACGAAGAATGTTCTTAGTCTACAGAGAAGATTTGTTAGTGTTATGGAAAAATTTCTATTTCTGACTGAAAACTTGTTATTATAACGAAACATTGTTACTTATAAGAAAAATTGTGTATGTTTGGTAGAAACTTCTAGCGGATTACTTCTAGGTGGTTACTTCTAGCGGATAAGTTGTCATCATAACGGAAAAAATTGCTATTTCTAGGAAATAATTTAGTATCTTTGAAAGAAAACTTGCTAATTCAAGCAGAAAACGTGTTATCACTGACGAAAAGTGTTATTTCTAAGAGAAATTTGAGTGTTTAAATAAAAGTATGTTAGTATTAAGGAAAAAAGTTGATGCTTCATAAAGAAAATCTGTTAGTGTTAAGTAAAAGTTTGGTAGTATTAAGGAAGAATGTTCATACTTAGAAGAGAAGATTTCTTAGTGTTAAGCAAAACTTACTACTCCTGACAGAAAAGTTGTTATCACAATCAAAAAAATGTTGTTTCTAAGAAAAATTTGGTATCTTTGACAGAAAACTTGGTAGTTCGAACAGAAAACGTGTTATCACTGATAAAAAAAAATATTATTTCTAGGAGAAATTTGTGTGTGTTATGTAAAAGTTTGGTAATATTAAGGAAGAATGTTCTTACTTTGAAGAGAAGATTCGTTAGTGTCAAACCAAATTTGCTACTTTTGACAGAAAATTTGTTATCGCAGTAAAAAAAATTGTTACTTCTAAGGAAAATTGTGTATGTTTGACAGAAATTTTGTTACTTGTAACAGATAAGTTGTCATCATAACGAAAAAATTCTGCTTCTAAGAAAGTGTCTGTGATTGGGGGAAGGTGGTGATGACAGAGGGTTGTCTTAGAGTAGTTATAGGACTGCACTGTAGGCTGAATTGCTTGCGAAAGTCTGAATGAATGACATGAAAATAAACTTTTAGCGAGAAATGTCTTAAAAGTGTTTCGAGGAGATGGGGTAATGAGAGGGGATGTCTTAGAGTACTTATAGTGTAATATTGTGAGGTGAAATACTTAGAGTATCTAACACTAGTAAAGAAAAAAAGGGGGTGTCATGTGGAGAGCTGGTGCTAGTGTGAAAACAATGTCGTTGCACCATTCCACTCTGGACCATTTTTATACTTTTTTACCGGTTTGGAAATCTACTCTTCTCTTACAGGGATGCTCTGACGTTAGAGGATTGCTGTAGAAACTCAGCGATAATTTCCCTATTATTACTACCTTTAAATTTTCTCGAGCGAGAGCGTTTTTGGGCTCTTTTATAACATAGCCGAAGCCCAAACTCCGTCCAAGGAATGAGTAGACATAGACCAAACTATCCCACTGCGCGTAAGATGGGTGGTTTCCGCCCCAAAAAGAGTAGAGACAGACCACACTCCCCCACAGCGCAAGGGGTGAATGGTAACAAGAATTTCTCGAAATAAAATTTTCCTTCCTTTGCGTGTTTTGATATTTTGCTAAAAATGTACCCTGGGCTAAGAGAAACCCCTCGGGGGTGAAGGGACTGCACACTTACACGGAGGCGACCAGGGAACAGGTCGGTACCTTAGTGGAGGGAGGCAGGATAACCACAAATGCACGCCTGAAAATTAGCGCTGTGCGTGACGGTAAAAAAAATAAAACAGTTTTGAGCTGTTGACGGAGAAAACGACTCCCCTTCCCCGGAGTCCTCTCCCTTGGTTTCTCCTTAAATTTGAAATGTCATTCTTTATCAATTTAAAACTGCAATAACGCCTAAAAACGGCATCTATTATCAATGTATCCTCTGAAAATGAATGCTACTCGGTGCGAGCTGGAACATATTTTTAGGATAATGTAAAATATCCATAAATTTATTTTAATGAAAAAGGTCTATTTCCTTAAAAGCCCTTAATATGTCTTAAATTCCATCTAATATCACTCCCCCACCCTCTGCGCTTGCAGACTAGTAAACACACCGTTCTAACGACTGCCAAAAAATGCGAAATCTCACTAATATCAGGTCACCCATGGGATGGGGTAGGGGGGTGGTGTTACATGGGTGAAATGCTCTGGTAGTCTGGAGTATTTTGCGGGGCGTTATGATTGGCTTGGGGTGCAAAAAACTTGAATGATGGAATTCAGAACAATTATTTTTATTAGGAAATGCCTGAAAGATTTCTTGGGGGAGATGTAGCGATGTCATGGGGGGGGGGGTGTTTAATATGATCCATAATTCACTAATGCGGTATGCATTATCATTGATTAATATACTCTGGATCTTAAAGATAAGTCGGGAGGTGAAAGCTATTGTTAGGATATTTTTTAATATTCATAAATTTATCTTAATGAAAAAGGGGTATTTCCTTAATAGCTCTTAATATGATTTAAATTGCATCTAATATCACTCCCCCTAGTCTCTTGGGGGAGGGGAATAATAGACGATTCTTTTTTTTGCATATATGATACTTTGAAATTTTCATCTTTTATTTTGTATCGTGTTTTTTAGCTGTCTTTTTTGTGTTTTATTACTCGTCAATTTTTTTTATTTCCATTGTCTTTTCTATGTTTTACTGCTCGCCAATTTGTTTGTATTTTCATTGTCTGTGTTTTTAAGATTTATGTTTTGGGACGAGTAAAACACAAATTTCCCCTTTATTAATATTTTGAATGCAAATACTCCCCTGGAGTGTATCAAATTTGGCAGTAAACACGCTGTTCTAACGACTGCCAAGTAAATGGGGAATCTCACTATAATCAGATCACCCAGGGGATGGGGGAGGGGCGGTGTCACATGGGTGAAATGCTTTGGTAGTCTGGAGTATTTTTCAGGGCGCTATGATTGGCTTTGGGTGCATAAAACTTGAATCATGGGATTCAGAACCATAATTTTTATTAGGAATGCCTGAAAGATTTCTTGTGGGAAGGGATCTAGCGATATCGTGGGGGGGGGGGCCCCCCCCCGGTGTTTTATAATCATCCATAATTTACCAATAAGTTAGCATTGTCATTGATTAATATACTCTATAGCTTAAAGATAGGTCGGGAGGTGGTAGCTATTGTTAGGATATTTTTTAATATTCATAAATTTATTTTAATGAAAAAGGGGTTTTTCCTTAAAACTCTTAATATTGTTTCTCTTAATCCGTTTTCTATAATAGATGGTTCTTTTTTTACGTATATGATAATATGAAATTTTCATCTTTTATTTTTTGTCGTGTTTTTTAGCTGTTTTTTTGTTTTATTGCTCGTCAAATTGTTTTAATTTTCATTTTCTGTTTTTTTAAGATTTATTGTTTGGGAAGAGTAAGACACGCATTTCCCCTTTATTATTATCGGGGTCAAGAACTCTTGAAAAAAAAATCAATACTGTTTTGAGCAAAAAATGAAACGCCAAAAAAAGGAAGGCTTTTCGGCGAAACATTTCAAAATGGTATTATCTAACAACGAGGGATGCGCAATCATTACGTAAAGTGTGAACCGCCATTAAGCTAATGGAAAAAGAATGCTTTGGGGGTTTTGGGTGTCGTTACGTTACAAGCGGGGATTCCCTCATGGGTTCCTGTGGTAGGGTTACGCAAAATTACGTCAATCATTAGACCTGTTTGTTTGAAACGTGGTAAGTCGTATGACGCCTTTGGAGTCCAAAGGGTATGTCATGGAGTCTTGCCAAGTGTGTTCTCTTTAATGGAGCCGGTGACTGCACTGTGCAGGTGCGAGAGATTGGTAGCTCCACTTATCTGGCCCTTTAAGGGCGAGGGTGTGTCGCGGGATATAACATACGTTTAAAACATGGGTGTGCACTGTTATGTCAGAGGGCATGCGCTAGAAATATTGGTGAGGGTTTTGGAGCTTATTAATAAAACTTGTGTATTATACGGACCAAATTCCAAATAATCATATAATATAAAACTGAAATCCTTTAAATTTTGCCAGCCTTCGCCTAGAAACAGTTGACTGCATTGTACAGATGTGTCACGTGACATCAGAGGGCGCATCACAGGAAAAGGGAGAGGGCTCTCATAGAAACCTGGGGAAGGCTCTCATAAAAAGCAGTGAGGGTGTGTCATAGAAAAACAAAGGGGGTGTGTCACAGAACAACACCTGACCTAACCATTGAACTCTTGCCAAGGGCAAGAATGTCGCCTAGAAACAGGTGTGTCGTCAGACACACCTGTTCTAGAAATCCTATGGAAAAAGGGAGGGCATGTTCTTGAAATCCCATAGAAAAAAGAAGGGCATGCTCTTGAAATCCTGTGGGAAAAGGGAGGGCATGCCCTTGAATGTATTATGCTCATACTACTATACCTGCCCTCAGAAACGTTTGATTGGATTTCATCCTGAAAGGTATAACCAGAAGATTATTTCTTAGTTTCCACCAAGATTGGTCATAAACCTTTTTGGTATATACTTTATGACACCATACATCCTTTCCCCCTCTTCTCCCTCTTCCCCTCACTAAAGTCAAATAAGATTCAGCCATAACTAAGACACTCACTTTTAATTGAAATCAAGTTATGTTTGAGATCTGACAGCCACTTCTGATAGATGTGCAAGTGCTAGAAGCCTCCTTTTCTTGCACTGGCTTATGAGCCATATATTAGGTAGCCATATATTTCGATGCATATCTAGGTCTAATATATACGTATACAAAAAGTTCAGAAATTTGTAACACAGTTTAAAATTGGGAATGTTCAAAACCAAGTTTTGATTTAACTGAGACGATATCAATTTTGTTTGGGATACAAAAGGGTCTGAAGACCTGTATACGGCTTTTTTAAATATGACAAATGTTTTCGTGCATGCTGCAATTATGCTGAACATTTTGTTAATCGTTTTCCCCTTCCCTTTGTATTACCTGTAGTTTTCTTTTAGATTCTGTTCAGCTCGCCATTCAGTATTTTTTTCCTCGAGTTCCGTTGTGTTCCAGAGGTTTTTCAATATGGAAATAATTGACGAGTATCCTCAAGCTGCGTTTGAGCCTAATTATGGCTTTCTTCAGAAAACTGGGAGCAGAAGTGTAAGAATTTGTTCTTGACGTTATAATGACGTTCGGTGTTTTTGACGTTTGACAATGCTTAGGGTTTACATTCTTATTACTTTATGTATTAGATAATTATTCATTTGAAAACTGTCATATGAAACGTAAAGGAACAGAAGAACCAAAAAAGTGCCCAACTCTCAACAATAAAGACAAAGACACTTAATTAGAGAAGAAGAAAAAAAGTAAAGATAAAATAGGCCTACTGGGTCAGCATTGAAGACCAAGGATGGCTTGAATTAAAAAAAAGCCGAAATTGTGGACAGATACTTGTTTTCAACAGAAACAAGGGGGTCAGTAGTACTTTACTTTCTAAAAGAGAATTATGTTTCCACAGGGGAAAACGTAGAATACATTTTCATACAGAAAAGAATACAATTGAAATTTTCATTTGCCCAAATAATGTAATACTCTTCCCATTTTATTTTTAAATTTATTTTATTTATTATTTTATTACTATTTTTACTATTACTATTTTTAAAAATAAAAAGGTTTTTACTTTTAAAACTTTAATAAATCAAATAATATTAACATTTTGATTACTAAATATCAGTACAAGTATATTAAACCGACAATGAACATTCATTTGTATTTTTTTCAGTAAAGTGCAAATTATTTTCTACAACAAATTTCTATATAAACCTTATATGCCCCCAGGGCATAACTTACAGCCCTTGCACTGAGGGCTCCGAGGGGGCTATCATCCTATAAGACCTAATTTCCAGAACTTTCAACTACGTTGAACAAAAAGGCTAGCCTAAAATTTTCATTGGATGTGTTTGGGAAAAGGGTGGGCTTGAGAGGGGTGTTTTTCGCCAATCAATCACTTTCGACTATTAAAAAGGGCGCTAGCCCTTTCAATTTCCAATTGAATGAGCCATTTTTAAAGTTTCTAAAACATCGCTTTATATAAAAACCTTATATGACCCCAGGGCATAACTTACAGCCCTTGCCCTTAGTGCTGTGGGGAGGAGGGGTTGTCATCCTTAAAACCCTAATTTCCAAAACTTTCAACTACATTGAATAAAATGGCCATCTAAAATTTATGATTGTTTATGTTTGGGGAAAATGTGGGCGTGAGGGGGGGTTAGTTGTCGTCAAATCACTTTTGACTATTAAAAAGGGCACTAGCCCTTTGAATTTCCAATCGAATGAGCCCTTTTTCAAGTTTCTACGACAAATATTCCTATAAGACCCATAGGCGCCCCCAGCGCATAACTTTTAACCCTTGACCTGAAGACTCTGGGGAGAATGTCCTGCTCAAAGTTATAATTTCTTGAACATTAAACTGCGTTGAACAAAATAGTGGGTGTGGAAGAGGTGGTAGTTGTCTTCCAATCCTTTTTGACTATTAAAAAAGGCACTAGCCATTTCAATTTACGATCGAATGAGCCCTTTTTGAAGTTTCTACAACAACGCGTTATATAAAAACCTTATATGCCCCCATTCATAACTTACAACCCTTGCCCTGAGGGCTGTGGGGGGGGGGGTTGTCTTCCTCAAAGACCTAATTTCCAGAGCTTTCAACTACGTTGAACAAAATGGCTATCTTAATATTTTGATTGGATGTGTATGGGGGAAAGGTGGGCGTGAGAAGGGTGTTAGTTGCCCTCCAATCACTTTCGACTATTAAAAAGGGCACTAGCCCTTTGATTTCCCAATGAAGTTAGCCTTTTTTAAAGTTTCTACGATAAAGCTTTCTATGAAAACCTTATATGCCCGCAGGGTATAGCTTACAACCCTTGCCCTGAGGGCTGTGGGGGAGTGTTCTCCTCAAAAACATAATTTATATCTGGAAATCAACTACGCTGAACAAAATGGCTGTCTCAAAATTTTTATTAGATGTATTTTGGGAAACGGTGGGCGTAAAAAGGGTGTTAGTTGCCTTTCAATCATTTTCGACTATTAAAAAGGGCACAAGCCACATCAATTTCCAATTGAATGAGCCCTTTTGAAAGTTTCTACGACAACTTCTTCGATACGAAGTACCCTGGTCTAAAGGGAAAAAATAATAAATAATACATTGTGCCAACATTGTTCTTATATGCCCCCAGGGCATAACATAACTTGCCCTGAGGGCTGTGGGGGAGTGTCCTCCTGAAAAACCTAGTTTTTATCTGGATATCAACTACGCTGAACAAAATGGCTCTCTCAAAATTTTGATTGGATGTGTTTGGGGAAATGGTGGGCGTGGAAGGGGTGTTAGTTGCCTTCCAATTACTTTCAACTATTAAAAAGGGCACACGCCATTCCAATTTCAAATCAAATGAGCCCTTTTCGAAGTTTCTACGACAACTCATTCGATACGAAGTGCCCTGGTATGGAAAAAAATAATACATTGTGCCAACATCGTTCTTTACTTAGGCAGAGAAACTGCGCTGCCTATGATTGACCCAAAAAATATGAATCATATTGCGTACTCTTCAATAGCCTGCAACTTGAAATTTTATGAAATCCTCTCTTGTTTGCGGTGACGAGAATGGGCTGGTTGAACAGTATTTTCATAAACAGTGTTCCTCAACAAATCTTAAACATCAGCAGCATCGGCATCTCAAAAAGCTTATATTAGGTATTACTTTATTTAACTGCTCTGTCCTACATCAGAGTAAAGGGCTGGGAAATTCACTACCCAAAGACAGATCCGCTGTGATAGATAGGCCATCAAAAATAAAAATAAAAACAGCATCCCCACTCAATATTCAACTTTCTTCCAACAATTCCGCTTCCATAAAGATGATAGAGAAATTATCTATGGTTATCTTCCCACTTTTTTTTATATTCACGATCGTCTCTCCGTTCTTTGATACTGCCCTTGGATATTTTTTTATTTTTTAGACGACTTCTGAGTGGAGCTTTCAGTACTTTTACCTTCTCTGTCCTATTTCAGAGCAAGACAATGAAAAATTCATTACACAAATCCAGATTCATTGGGATAGGTAGGCCATCAGCAAAAAATCCAGCATCCCTGCTCAATATTCAACTTTCTGCCATAAATTCTGTTTCTATAAAGATGATTGGGAAATTAGCCATGTTTATCTTCCCACTTTTTTAGATTTTTACCATCACGTGTCCATTCTTTGATACTGTTGGTGGATAATTTTTCATTTTTTAGACGACTTCTGAATGGACCTTTCAGTATTGTTACCTGCTCTGTCCTACTTCAGAGCAAGACACTGAGAAATCCACTACCCAAATCAATATTAACTAAAATAGATAGGCCTAAAGCATTAAGAAAAAAAAACGAGCGTCCCAGCTAAATATTAAACTTTATTGCAAAAATTTTACTTCTATAAAAATGATAGTAAAATTAGCAACAATAATTTTCTTCCTTTTTGGGAATTGCGATGGCGTTTTTCTTCTTTAGTTCAAAAAAAAATCTACTGAAAAGCAATAAGCAACACTTAAACTTAAAACAAACAGAAATTATTCCTTATATAAGGGGGGGGGGGGAGGCTGCTCCCTTAGTAGGAACCCTTTATTACATACGGACGGGGCCGTGTGCTGCCATCTATAATCGAGTCTAACGGGACAGGGTCAATGACACTTTTGTCAAGGTCAATCAGGGGATGTTTCTAAGCCTATTGACTCCGAGACGAGATTTGCACATACGCACTGAATACTAACGGTACAATGTTATTTATCTAAGAAGGGGACATAATTTATGTATGTTTCTGTTCTGTTTGTTGAATGTTGTTTGATGTTTTTTTTCATGGTTTGATGGTTATTTGATGTTTTTTTCATGGGTTGATGGTTATTTGATTTTTTTTCATGTTCTGTTTGTTGATGGTGGATGATTTGATGTTTTTTCTTCATTTTCTGTTCTGTATGATGGTTATTTGATGTTGTTTCTGTTCTGTTTGTTGATGGTTATATGGTTATTTCATGGTTTCTGTTTGTTGATGTTTTTTTCATGGTTTCTGTTCTGTTTGTTGATGGTTGTTTGATGATTATGAGTGTTGGTCAATTTGTTTGTTGTTTTCATGGATGTAGACATAAGTCCAACAACAATTGCTGGATGTTTCTTGGATGTAGACATCAGTCCAACAACAATTGCTGGATAATCGATTCTAACGGGACAAGATCACATGTCTTTTTCAAGGGCAATCAAGGGGATGTTTCTAAGTGTATTGATCCACTAACGGGACAAGATCGCAGTGAATATAAGGAAGGATTTCTGCTATAGTTGTTATTAGTGTGAGAATAGAATTCAAAGAGTGAAAACAGTTTGACTTTACTCATTAAGATATATTT
>JAQQPU010016643.1:4373-15813 GCA_029168905.1 Artemia sp. Kazakhstan ARC1039 | reverse complement strand
CCCCCCCCCCCCCCCCCATAACGCACTTTTTTTTCTCAAACGCATCCGATAAAAATTTTGAGAAAGCCATTTTGTTGAAAATAGTTCAAAGATCATATAATACAACTCTGGGGTCGACAATAGCCCCCAGGTCCCTGGGCAGGCGTTGTAATTTATGCCCTGGGAGCATATATGGTTCTTATGGAAGGGATGCTCGTGTATACTTCAGAGAGGGCTCATTTGAATGGAAATTGAAAGTTACAGTACACTTTTTAGAATCAAAAGAGATCGGAGAACCACTCGCCCCTCCCCCCTCCCCTTCACGCCCTTTACCCTCAAACCCATCCGATAAGAACTTTGAGATAGCCTTCTTTTTTTATAGTTAAAAGATAATACAACGAAAACTCTGGGGTCAACACAGCCCCCCAGGACCCGGTGGCAGGCGTTGTAAGTTATGCTCTGGGGGCATATATGGTTCTTATGGAAGGGATACTCGTATAAACTTCGGAGAGGGCTCATTTGATTGGAACTTGAAAGTTCTAGTTCAGTTTTAAGAGATATTGGAGGGCAACTACTCCCCCCCCCTCCCCACACGCCCCTTTTATCCAAATGCATCCGATGAAAATTTTGAGACAGGCATTTTGTTGAAAATAGTTCAAAGGTTAGATAACAGAACCCGGGTGTCGACGCAACCCCCCAGGGCCCGGGGGCAGGTGCTGTAAGTTATGCTCTGGGGGCATATATGGTTCTTATGGAAGGGATACTCGTATAAACTTCGGAGAGGGCTCATTTGATTGGATATTGAAAGTTCAAGTTCACTTTTAAAAGAGATTGGAGGGCAACTAGCCCACCTCCCTCCACGCCCTATTTTCCTCAAACCCATCCGATAACTTTGAGATAGCCATTTTTTTAAATAGTTCAAAGATCATACAACGGAAACTCCGGGGTCGACACAATCCCTCAGGGCCCGGGGGAAGGTATTGTAATTTATGCCCTGGAGGCACATATGGTTGTTATGGAAGGGATGTTCGTATAAACTTCAGAGAGGGTTCATTTAATTGGAAAAGAGTTGAAAGTTTTTAAGAGTCAAAAGAGATTGGAGGGCAAATAGCCCCCCCCCCCGCGCCCGTTTTCCCCAAGCGTATCCGATAAATATTTTGAGATAACAATTTTGTTAAAAATAGTTCAAAGGTCAGATAACCAAAACTCCAGTGTCGACACAAACCCCAGGGCCTGGGGGCAGGCGTAGTAAGTTATGCTCTGGGGGCATATATGGTTCTTATGGAAAGGATGCTCGTATAAACTTCAGAGAGGGCTCATTTGATTGGAAGTTGAAAGTTTTATTTCACGTTTTACGAGTCAAAAGAGATCCAATGGCAACTAGCCCCCCCCTTCACACCCTTTTTCCCCAAACCCACCCGAAAAAATTTTTGATATAGCTACTTTGTTAAAAATAGTTCAAAGATCACGTAACAAAAACTCCGAGGTCGACACAACCCCTCAGGGCCTTGGGCGTTGTAAGTTATATCCATGGTACATATATGGTTCTTAGGAAAGGGACGCTCGTATAAACTTCAGAGAGTGCTCATCTTATTGGAAACTGAAAGTTCTAGTTCACTTTTTAATAGTCAAAAGAGATCCGAGGGCAACTAGTCTCCACACGCCTTTTTTTCCCAAAACCCATCTGATACAAATTTTGAGATAGCAATTTTGTTAAAAATAGTTCAAAGGTTAGATAACAAAAGCTCCCGTGTCGACACAACCCCACAGGGCCCGGAGCGGGGGGCAGGCATTATAAGTTATGCTCTGGGGACATATATAGTTCTTACAAATTTAGAGGTAGCTATTTTTTTAAATAGTTCAAATATCAGATAACAAAAACTCTGTGGTCGACACAGCCCCCCCCCCCGAGCCCGGGGGCAAGTGTTTTACGTTATCCGCCAGAGACGTAAAAGTTTATTATGTACTGGGTGGTCGTATAAACTTCCAATGGTGGCTCATTTGATTGGAAATATAAAGGTCTAGTTACCTTTTTATGAATCAAAAGTTAACGGAGGGCATTTACCCCTTCCCCCTGACACAAATACCCTCTTTTTCCCAAATGCATCAAATGAAATTTTTGATACCCAGTTTGTTTGAAATAGTCCAACGATAAGATAACGAAAACTTCGCTGTCAACATACCCCCTCCCCTCAGAGCCAGAGGAAGAGCTGTGACTTGTGCCACGGGGGCATATGAGGTTTTTATTGATAAGGTGGTCGTATGAACTTTGGAGGGGATTCAAATGATTAGAAATTGAAGCTTCTAATTCACATTTTAAGAATCAAAAGTGATCCAATGGCGATTAGCCCCCCCCCCCTCGCAACCTTCTTTTCCCCAAATGCGTCCAATCGAATTTTTTATGCAGCCATTTTGTTCCAAATAAACCAAAGGTAACATAACAAAAACTCCAGGGATAACAGCCCACCCCCAGAATCCGGGGTAAGTGTTATATATGTGCCTTGGGGGCATATAAGATTTTTATGGAAGGGATGGTCGCATAAACTTCGGAGGGGGCTTATTCGACTGTCAATCAAAATTTTTACTGCCCTTCTCAAGAGTCAAAAGTGATCGGAGGGTAACTAGCCCCCCCCCCCCCCCGGGCCCTTTTTTCCAAACGTATCAAATCAAAATTTTGAGATAGCTATTTCGTTCAAAATAGTTCAAATAACAGTTCAAAGAATTGAAATAAATATCAAATATCAAAAACTCCGGACTGACACATCCCCACATAGGCAACTTTTGTAAGGGCAACTGTTTTAAGCTATGCCCCAAGGGCATATAGGTTTATATGTAGGGGGTGGTCACCACCATCGCCCAAACCCGGGGAAATGGCTCTGAGTTACGGAACTTAATCATTGTTACTTTGATACTTTGTTTACTTTGATACTTGGATTTAGTGATTTACGTGGTAACTTCGATTTACGGTGCAAGGGCTGTAAGTTATGTAAGCTGCTTATTTTTACTTTGATACCTTGTTAACTTTGATCCTTAATAAATTTTGATCCGGGTTAATAAATCTTAAAACGAGTGAAACTTAAGTTCAACATGCAAATCAAGCTTAAAACAAAAAAAAAATTTTGCTATTGAGGCGTAAATGACACCTAAAACGAACAGAAATTAAATAAAAATCATAGCAAACAAACAAACAATAGTTACTAATATAAACGGGTTAATAAATCTTAAAACGAGTGAAACTTTAATTGAATACACAAACCCAGCTTGAAAGGAACAAAAATCTCTGCGAAGAAGAGTTTTTTTTTTTTGCCTCCTTCTTCCGTTGTAAAAGTCTAACCTACAGCGTCATTGGCGCTTTACTCAAAACCAATTATATTACAAAAGTTTTCTTTTCCAATTCTTATTACAATGTTGAAAATAAACATAAAAATTACAGTAAAATTATATTTTGAACTGATGGGCTTTCAGCAATTAATGTCATTATATATCAAATATCTAATTTAATTTTATTAGTTCTTTCCAAGACTGTTTAAGACAAATATAGCTTCACTACAAACAAGAGTTTTGATACTTTCCCCTTCTCTAACTGTTAAAGTCTAAAGCTAACTTCTTCATTGGTGCTTCACTGAAAACGAAAAATAATTACAAATATTTTCTTTTCCAGTTATTGCAGCATTGAAAATGAAAATAAAATTGCAGTGAAATAAAATCTTGAACTGATGATCTTTCAACAATTAATAGCATTCAGAATCAACAACTGAATCAACATTCAGTTTGATTTTATTTGTACTTTTCAAGACAGTTCAAGGCACATATAGTTTTATTCAAGACACATTAACTGACGACATGTAAGCTTTTAATCACAAAACCATTATAAGTAAAGTACGCGCTGATTAATGTGAAATACACACGGATTTATTGATATCTTCATTTGTACACAGAAAAAAGAATAATTATCTAGTAATTAGGAAAAAACAACAAATTATATGACAAAATAAAGTGCCAGAAAAACCCCAAAATTCCACATCCTTTTTAAGGCAGAGAGAGGGGAGGGGAGCTGGTACGTGAGGAGAGGAGCTCGTTCCAAAGCATACCTGAAAAAATTCACTTTATTCTTTTTCTTTCTTTTACTCTCGTCCCTAGGGTATGCCTAAAATGGTTCATCATTGATGTCCGCAATCTTTAGCGTAGTCTAGAAAGTCACACACACCCACGAAAAATGAGACTGAGCATTCTTAAAGAAATGTAAAAATGTTTAGATTATCAAAATTTTTGATCTAGTTCAAAATTGACTTACTTGTCGAGAAGGGAGATCTAAGGAAAATACAGAAGTATCATTGACAACTTTCTTAAAAGCTTTGTCTCTCGCAGTTAGAAATCTTGGGTCTCCATTAAAAGCATCTTTCACAAGCTTACTGAATCGACGAAATAAAGAAAGCAGTTGTTCCACATATTTTTCAGAATCCTAAAAACAAAATAATAAGGAAGTAAAAAAATTTCTCTAGGCAAGTATGGCTGTAACTTTCAATTAGTATCAATTTAGCGTATTGCCAATACACACTTCTATTATAACTTTTCAAGCAACCAGGTCAAGCACAAGGGGTAGAACAGTAATGTAACTATTGTGATATTAACACTGAGGCACCGTTTCTAGGATAAGTGGTACCCAATACCCCCCCCCCCCCGTTACTCAAACGTTAGTATTTGCATTTGCTGATGCATTTGCAAATCCATTTGCTTTTTAGCATTTACATTGTTTTTTGGTCTGAAGCCTAGCATTTGCGGCTCTCGCAGACTGTGGATACAATAATATAATAATCTATTTTAAAATTACAAATTTACGGTATTTTCATAAAAGAAAAACGAACAAAGTAACCTGTATTTTTTTTTTTTTTTTTTTTTTTTTTTATTCATTTCTTTAGTGTCAGAAATCCGGTGGGAGTCAGACACTTTAAAAAGCCATTTTTAACAGTTATTTTAGTATTACCTGAATTATAAGAATTTTAAGCTAAGTCTACAAACATTTCTTTTATTACTATCATTTTCTATTTCAAAACTAATCTTAGGAATCAAAAGACAACGCATAGAAAAAAGAAATACACACAACTGGAGGGCAAGGTCAATATTAATGCATGTTACCGAGACAGTAAAATAAAAAACAATTTAATAACGAACAAGAAAAAACACTACTAACTACGAAGCAGTCACTTGATAAAAAAAAGAAGAAGAGGAAGAGAGCATATTGCTGAAAGTGGACCACGTATGGTATGGCTCAAATAAACCGACATTGTAAACAGATACTCGTTTTTCTATATAAATAAGAAAGCTAGACTATTATCACAAGACAAGACAGAAAATGTAGGATGTTTTAAATAACAGAAAAGTAATCCAGAATGCTACTTAGTTGAAAAGCTTTAACTTAGTTAAGTGTCGGGTGCCTATCTCAACCTAAACAAGACTGTTAGTTTAGATTGATTTATTAGAGCCTGGCTAGGCATCTGAGTGAACTGAGCTCCAGCCTTGGACGATGGGCTAAACTCCAGTTTCGGAGCAGAAATCAGAACAGCAGCATGAATTAACAAGTAGAAGTACTTTAGCAGGTCATTTAATACTACATGATTAAAGCTTTGATAACAGTGACATGAAGTTCATAAGAATTCCAGTTTATTTAATTAATTTTTCTTTGGTTGAATAAGCCACATGCAAATGCTACACTAATATGCCACATGCCAATGTTACAATCAACTGGTGTTGATTCTAAATCAAGTTCCTCTGTTGCTCTTATAAATTAAACTATTTAAACATTAACTTTGTCAGTTTCCTAGCATAGTTCTAATAAATAGATGAAAAACCTTGCCTGTGTCACTCTATCTCCATAGCCGAGAGCGAGTGTTTATTACAAAACGTATCAGTTGTCCAGGAATCAATCAAATGGAATTTAGCAGGGAAAAGTTTTAAATTAATTTTACAACAAGTAACAAATCCAAAGAGCACCAAGTTACAAAGAACAAATACTCAACTCATTGTTTCAAAGATTCAGATACCTGACATCTTTTGAACTTCAATAAGCCAATAGTGCAACCATTAAGGTGGTTGTAATGACTTTGACACTTTCTGTTGACTTAGACCCAAATGTGGAAATCCAAATTGTAGCATTTTTTTTCAATCCTGATTAAAACTGGCTGCACATACTTGATAGTTTCTAAGACGCCACTAGTCCTTTGTCTGGCTTCACAGAAAGTTATAAGTGTTTTTAATTTCGATATCATTTATTAAACAAACAAAAACCTTTAACACACAGAACGTCTCCTTCAAATACCAGGGCATGATACGGAGGAAAGAAGGACAAATAAATTCATGCCAACAAGGCAAATTATCATGTCACCTTAAAAGCTTTTATGTCATTATAAAAATGCTCAACTTTCCACTTATTTATTAACAGAATTATAATAGAAATCTATAGATCAATTTTTCCTACTGATAAATACTTCTCAAGAGACTATGAATCTCACAAAACAACTATTTTACATACTGAAGTTTCAGAATTACCTGATTTATTGTGCTTGCGTTTTCCATCATATCAGAAAGTCCAGATTGAAATATATGATCTTCTAAATATGTCAGCAAAGGTTCGGTTCCTCCAGGCACACGATCAACAAGCGAAAAGAGCAGTCGAAGCCTTTCCGTTTCGTTGGTGCTTATTAAGGATGGGCATTCAGATAAAAGAGTTTCTTTAAAGGCAGTTACTAATACATCAACACAACAATTCTGAAGCTGGAAGTCGAAATTAAAATGAATTAAATTTATTAAGAAAAGAAGTTATAAATTGTCTAGAAGAAACATATTGTCTACCTT
The DNA here is from genome assembly GCA_029168905.1 of Artemia sp. Kazakhstan ARC1039. Lineage (NCBI taxonomy): Eukaryota > Metazoa > Arthropoda > Branchiopoda > Anostraca > Artemiidae > Artemia > Artemia sp. Kazakhstan ARC1039. The sequence continues at coordinate 8,982 of JAQQPU010016643.1, read as the reverse complement.
TTACACCGCACGTTCAAGCATTTAATTAAACGATAATAATAATAGCAATATTTATAGGATTAAAAATAGTCATAGTAAAGTAAAATATGAATAAACATAATCAACAACATAAAAAAAACCAACTGAAAACCGTCACACCGGTTGACAGAACATAGAGAGGAACAAAATATAATACAACCTTCGTATTTACTTCCAGAGGATCAAATAAACGCAAAAGGACCAAGTGCCAATAAGCGCAAACGCAGAGGACCAATAAAACGCCAACTAACGAACAACGTTTTTGATTTGTTTTTTTTTAATAAAAAAAAGCATCATCTACATTCCTTTAATCATTATCAAACGTGTTAGTAGCAATATATTATTTGAGACATGTATTTACAGTACTTTTTTTTTATAATAGCAGCTTTGTCATCCACAGGAAAAGGTTATATACACTCCCGCCTCGCAAACATTTAGGCAGGCAGCAATGACAAGTCAAAAATCCAGGTATGTTATTATCTTAAAAAGAAATTACAAGTTTGGTACTTCATTTCTACAAGTATATCTGAACATACAGAAAAACTGTAGTCAACACCTAATCGAAGCACTTCCACTTTCATTTTCTACCTAAAAAAAATATACAATAATTTTCTCTGCTCTTTAAATTGCATGGCTTCGTATATGAAATATTCACAATAATGATGGTCATCTATATTTTCATGTAACTATAGGGTCGTTTTAATAATCCTCAATGGTTTCTTTAGGAGCAAATTTCATTTAAAATCTCCTCATATAGCACACGGTCATTTGCTGTTATTTTTAATTGAACAACTTTCATAGTATCTTATCCATCTGATGTAAACATTCAACAATTATTTTTAGATCACAAAATTTTACAAAATATAGCTTATTGTACAACTTCTGGAAAGTACTATTTTGATGAAACAATAAATAGTGTCCGATGCGGAAAAACGACAACTACGAGTGACAATAGGAAAAATAAAACAAATAGAGTTTGATTTTAAACAATCAATTCGCAAAGATAGTTGGTGTGGCAGCCCAGTTCTTTTAAGGAGGGAAGTTGCTGAAAAATTAACACTTTGTGTAGAATGACAAAATTTGGTTTTGTCCAGAAGTTAATGGTGAATGAGCTGGGCATATCTTTAGCAACTGCTCTAGATTCGCTGAATTATCTAGATTCACTTGGACCTTGTCGATAAAAATAGTGAGGATTTAGGAGGTCCGGGAAAAGCCGTTGAAATCTACGAGACTAAAATTGGCAAACGAAAGTGCAGCAGAAGAAGATTTGTTGAAGAACAGTGTGTTTTTTGAGGAAAAGAAAAAGGGTCAAACCTCTTTTTCATAATTCCTGTGTCAGAAGTGTCAGCGGAAACAATTTTATACGCGATTGGATCCGTCCCAGCACTGTTATAATGTCAGACTATTGAAGGGTATACATTACACAAGAATACATACATCAAAGGGGATCCACATACCGGATTCCCAAATCTTTGGGGATCTACACACCGGTGCTCATGTGCAAGATTCCTATAACCGGTAGAACGGGTGCCCTTATGACATACTTTTAAGCTGAGTTCTACTGTTAAAAACAATATCGAATTAGTTTAGAGCTGTTACACCAATTTTTACTCGACACAGCATAACTGTGTAAGCTAAAAATTTAGCAGCCTATCCTAATTGCTTCAGTCTATCGCATCATAGCAAAACAGGCACTAACCAAGGATCAAATTAACGTAACTCATCATCACTATAGAGAAGCTGTTGAAATTTATAAATACCAACATTTAGGTCTAGCTTTGAACAGAGATTCTGGTGATTTAAGAATAAACGAGTCATATTTCAGTTTTCTCAAAAGAGAAGCCGGTACTTTAGTAATCCCTGAAATAAACCTTGAACCACTTTCCCAGTCATATAATCAAACACGTGAACAACCCCTTAGGTCTCAAAGGGTGTTTGCATGAAATGCATTAATTAAAATCCGAAGTCAGATGACATAGTTCTCCAACTTATTTAATTGCTGGTTCGTTTTGTTTTTTTTGAGTGAATGAATTGTTTTCTTTTCTCTCTCAGTTGTTCGCTAGTATCCGTCGATGGCAGTTCATAATTTTTTGGATTTTTGTGCAAATCGCGGATATTGGCGAATAACTCGCTTTTATGGTTGTTAGGTATTTAGTTTTAATTCTTTTAATTTTTGGCTCTTATTGAATTTTATTCATCTTTTAAATTTTTGTTTTATTCTTTGATTTTTTTATTCTTTTCACATTGACTTTCCGCGTTTGCTTTTGGATACATTATTTCGTTTCGCGCTGAAGAAGAGAGGCGTTTGTCCTCTCGAAATATTCGCTTTGTTTTTTGTTTTTTTTTTCAGTACTTTCATTTGGCCTATAAAAACCTAATTTTTGCTAGCATATTAGAATTCAATTTGCTTCCTGATGAAGTGTTGCCCATGTTCATCACTCAGTGCCAAGATTGTCCAGGAAAAAATGTGGGTACGAGTGCAGGAAGTGTATTTTAAAAAACATATTACAACCCAAACTTTAATAAAATGTTTCAAGATCATTGACAATATCATGGTAATTTCTGCTTTTCGAGTTCCCAAAAAAAGCAATGAATAACTTTTTTGAATGCTTGACAAGCTACTTTCTCCAGGATACAATACTTACTTGAGCTTAACATCACGTATTAGGGATCGTATTTACCTTTTGCATTGCTAATTTTAGGGAACTTCTTTTTGAAGTAAAGAATATTAGTTAGGAGTACTGTGATGACTTTAAAGAAATTCTTTACTAATCCTAGCTTGATATATAACGGGGTCGAAACACATTTTTAGATTAAACTGTGCGTCAAGTTTCACTTTTTTCTGTCCAGGAATGTATGATTCGTGTTTAGGCCATTCTTTTTTAATATACTCCTTTTTTTCTGTCCCTGCTATCTCAACGACACAAAAAACAACAGTACTTTGCGTAGCTAAGCTGCAGACCTTGAATAAGTGCATTAGCCTTCAAATCACCACAAACACTCAATTCATACACTGCAAATTCAAGCTTCGAAAATATAAATCTGGTCTTTGTTTGTTCCTTTCATGCTAGCAGAGTGAGTCGGTGGTACTGATGGGAACTTAATGCCGGTGTACAGAAGCACTGCTTATTGACTAGCTTTGGAGGAATCAATAAACTAGCACTATTCTGTTGATTATGTTTAATACCAAATATCTCCATAAGAGAAAAAACGTCATTACAGAAGACTTTTTTTTTAGCAAAATAGTCCTTAAATTAAGAATGATGAATACGATGGGTACAAATATGTATTTTCTTTTGAAAAAGATTCCACCCCTTCAGCCCAAAACCAAGCACATCAGACTGGTTTTTGGAAATCTCGTACGAGATCCTTAAGACCTTCTTGATTCAACAAAACGAGGATAAGATGAATAGCTTCGCTGAAAACTCGTGTCACCGAAATCTGTTTCTTTTTCTTCCTTACTTCCATCAGAACCTGAGCTCTCTTCATATTATATCACACTTTACGGAGTTGGTATGGACAATTCTTTGTAGTGTGTGACTGATTTCCTTGCAGAATGCAAGCTAGGGTAAGCCACTGTATGTTTTGACGTAATCTCTTTAATACTTTCTAAGCAGAAATAACAATAAGAGAAGTGATCTATGGGTCCCCCCCCCCAAAATCATAGGTACAGCAAATGCCATCTGGCATGTGTCATTAATTCATGCAGTTAGAAGCCTACTACACGATAAACAACACATATGTGGGGCCCAAGCCCTTGCTTAGTACCCCAATTTACACCCAAAATAAAGCTCTTAGCAAATTTTTACTAATAGAGTGAGGGTTTCACCTTTGGAACTTTAGTATCACTTCACCACATTAAAAAAAAAAAGTTGGTATTGCGATTTAAGCATTTTCCAGGCATTTTGTAGCTAACATCAAATTAAAAGAAATAAATTTGTAAATATATAATATACTATTATCCAGATACAAAGAACTCGCAATTACTTGTTTATTGGTTTATCTCACAACAGAAATATCGCTCAAATTAATGCATGTTGCCCAAGAAGATGCTTATGCTTGTCTATACACGTCAATACATATCTTTTGCACGTTGCCTGTACAGTATTAGCAACGATATAATTTGAGTTAGGTCATTTGGTTCCATCACAGTTATAATACTCTAGTTTTTAATTTACGAAGGACAAATGGCGAAAAAAAGATTATTAGAAAAATAATTGAAATGAAAAACTTAAAAGAATGGGGGTGAGGGAGAAATTCTTAATACATACTTGAAAACACGATTAAACTACATTAAATACCACTATTGGTACTCTTGAGACAAAAACACGTCGACCAGTAATACCTTTATCTGGCTCTCAGGCCCTGGCTCCAAGTATTTACTTGCTCTTTGCTCTTCTTCTTTGAGTTTAGCGTCTGCATACTTCATATATTCTTGCATTCCATTCTCTGCAAGGTAGCTTCCAGCCTGCCGTAGGTAAAAGCTTCGAGTAAAGTCAATATAGGCCTTTTCAAAATGATCTCTGTAGATTTGAAGCTGATCACAAGCGTTTGAACACAAATTTACTAGAATACAAACGTTTTCTGTACA
>JAQQPU010016642.1:3054-19654 GCA_029168905.1 Artemia sp. Kazakhstan ARC1039 | reverse complement strand
TTGTTTATAGGATAGGGATATATTAAGGTGTAGGTACTCTTAAAAGAATTTTTTTTTTGTCTTTTGCCTTTCCTTTGTTTATAGGATAGGGATATATTGGGGTGTAGGTACTCTTAAAAGAAATTTTTTTTTGTCTTTTGCCTTTCCTTTGTTTATAGGATAGGGATATATTGAGGTGTAGGTACTCTTAAAAAAAAATCTTTTTTTGTCTTTTGCTTTTCCTTTGTTTATAGGATAGGGATATAATTGAGGTGTAGGTACTCTTAAAAGAAATTTTTTTTTGTCTTTTGCCTTTCTTTTGTTTATAGGATAGGGATATATTGAGGTGTAGGTACTCTTAAAAAAAATTTTTTTTTGTCTTTTGCCTTTCCTTTGTTTATAGGATAGGGATATATTGAGGTGTAGGTACTCTTAAAAAAAAAATCTTTTTTTGTCTTTTGCCTTTCCTTTGTTTATAGGATAGGGATATAATTGAGGTGTAGGTACTCTTAAAAGAAAATTTTTTTTGTCTTTTGCCTTTCTTTTGTTTATAGGATAGGGATATATTGAGGTGTAGGTACTCTTAAAAGAATTTTTTGTTTGTCTTTTGCCTTTCCTTTGTTTATAGGATAGGGATCTATTGAGGTGTAGGTACTCTTAAAAGAATTTTTTTTTGTCTTTTGCCTTTCCTTTGTTTATAGGATAGGGATATATTGATGTGTAGGTACTCTTAAAAGAATTTTTTTTTTGTCTTTTGCCTTTCCTTTGTTTATAGGATAGGGATATATTGAGGTGTAGGTACTATTAAAAGCAATTTTTTTTGTCTTTTGCCTTTTCTTTGTTTATAGGATAGGGATATATTGAGGTGTAGGTACTCTTAAAATAAATTTTTTTTTGTCTTTTGCCTTTCCTTTGTTTATAGGATAGGGATATATTGAGGTGTAGGTACTCTTAAAAGAAAATCTTTTTTGTCTTTTGCCTTTCCTTTGTTTATAGGATAGGGATATGTTGAGGTGTAGGTACTCTTAAAAGAAATTTTTTTTTGTCTTTTGCCTTTCTTTTGTTTATAGGATGGGACATATTGAGGTGTAGGTACTCTTAAAATAAATTTTTTTTTGTCTTTTGCCTTTCCTTTGTTTATAGGATAGGGATATATTGAGGTGTAGGTACTCTTAAAAGAAAATTTTTGCGACGAATGTCTAGCTCGGTGAAAGACATCTTTATATTTAAAGATGGCCGCTAGTTAGTCGAGGATAACCGCTGGTCTATTCAGCCTTCCACACTGAAATTTCGAAAACAACGTGAAAGTTCGGGAGGATTTTTGCGACAAGCGAAAAGGCAATGAATCTCACTTTTTTGCCGGTGAGGATTCTCAGCGGCAAAAAAAGGGTTATCGCGAAAAAGCAATGGAAAGCGAAGCTGACACTAGACAGGCTAGTGAAAATTGTAATGGCAGAATGTGAAAATTGTGCTGGCAGAATGTGAAAACTGTGCTGGCAGAATGTGAAAATTGAGCTGGCAGTTCGCGAATAAGGAGAGCAAAAGCAAGCCAGTCAGAAATTAACCACGCTTCAACTGTTATAATCATTTTTTATGCATAAACTAGTATTAATAAAAGTCATGAATGTAGTAATTTGAGTTTAGCGCCAAAAACTACTAACCAGAAACAGTTTCCACCAGTGGGGTGTATTCACTTTCGAAATCTAGCCAATCCTTGTGTTCCCGCCAATAATGGTCCGACAGCGTTCTATGAACAATAGAAATAAACTAAAGAAAGGTTGCAAAAAGGGCAATGAGTCTCTAAGAAATTCAGCCAATTTTAACTGATGACTTGGCCATGCGTCGATTTTGGTGAAATATGTTCTAAAATTGTTGTCAGACGAGTTCGAAGAACACCGACTTGAAGTGATCCAAGAACTGCTTAATCGAGGTGATATGAATCCAGAGAGCATACAGTAATAACAGGCGACGAGGCATGGGTTTTGACACAGTAGTAAAGGCGACCGAATCTAGGATTCATCATTAGATTCGAAAGAGCTCAGTCTAATCACGAACGAGGAGGCCGTGACGAATTCGGCCGAATGTGAAGTAAAGGTTTTTTTTTTTATCCTGCGGTATCCTGCTTTATCAATTTGCCTCTATTGATATATTTATTAAACTTTAACAACAATTTACATACAGTAATCAATATGATTCATCCAAAACCAAACGGTTTACATGAGGTGAATCAGGTAAAAAAAAGAAAGAAAAAAAGAGGGAAAAAAAAAAATACTACAGGGGCAGCAACTACATGCCATATCCATTCTGTGGGATGACTCACCAACCAACAAAGAATTATAACTTAATTTAAATCAAATCTCCTCCAAAACAAACAAAACTAAAATTCATACTTGCTTAATAATTTTTCTTTCAATTCCTTTGAAATAACTAAAATTTTCTATCTTCTTCTTATCATTATCCAAATTACTCCATAAATTTAAACCCTTTATAATAAAAAAAACTTGGACCTGGCAGACACTACAGGTGAAATATAATAATCATTCTTACCTTAGTATTTTGGTCATGTACATTCCATTGGCTATAAAACCAACCGTTAAAACACTCCGGCAGCTAGTTCACATTGTACCTATACATAAACAATATTTAAAAATATTGAAGACCCGCGGCCGGCAATATCCTAAGATCCCTGTAAACTTCTCGAACCAATTCTCTTTCTGATTTTCCTGATAATACTCTAATAGACTAGTTTTGCATAATTCGCACAGGATTAACAATCGAAGAAAATGTACCCAAGCATACAGAAGAACAATACAAAATATAAGGATGTATTAACGAAAAATAGAGAAGCCTAAGCATACTAGTTGGAAACATATATTTAAATTTACGAATTATCCCCAAATTACGCTACAAAATCTGGGATAAGTTTCAATATGGGATCGGAAACTCAGAATCTCATCTATAATAATGCCAAGATACTTTACTACCTCTTGACGAGCCATCATACCATCTTCATATGTTATATGCTGTATCCATCAATAATAGTTCGATGTCCTCGAAAATATGAGAAAAGTGCTCTTAGTAGGGTTCACCTATAGCTGATTCACTCTCACCCATCTTGAAGCTTCATTTAGCGATTCTCTTACTCTCTAGGAGCAACCTCTCTGACTTTGCGATCGCCACTAAAGAAGTATTATCAGCAAACATAGGCACTGTAGCCGTACTATCCTTTTTGACGATCTCACTCATTCTTGTTTCCAGTTTACTTACAGACTGTGGAAGATAATTCACAAAGATCAAAAATAATAAGAGTCCAAGTACCGAACCCTGTGGAACTCCAGACTCTCTAAAATTTTCATCAGAACCCATGTTACCAATTTGAACATATTGTTTTCTACAACGCAAAAAAGAACGTAAAAACGAAAGAGCTGGACCCCTAATCCCATAACTTTCACACTTCATTTACAGAATATCATGACTGACCACATCAAAAGCCTTTACAATATCTAAAAATACAGTTGCCACTTCATATCCATTATCTATCGCCATATTAATAATTCCAGTCAAATATATATTTGCTTGCTCAGTAGTGCGATCTTGACAGAATCCAAATTGTCTAGGAGTAAATTTTCTCTGGTCTTCCAGGTACTGATAAATTCTGACTGAAAAGCATTTTTCTAATATCCTAGACAAAATGGGTAAAATCGAAGTTGGTCTATAATTTTCAGCATTACCAGTATTCCCTCCTTTATGTATTGGTACAACCTTCGCTGATTTAAAACAACTCGGAAACACTCCCTCTTTTAGACACTGATTAACTAATGAAACAAAAGCTGGAGCAATCACTTCCTAATATGTTTTTATTGCTCTAATTTAAACAATATCAGAGCCAGCAGCCGAACCTTTCATACCATAAACAATTTTTTGAGCTTCGGATCCCTGAACTGGGTGTAAATTTAAAAAGATTTCCAACTCCTTGGGAAGGTAATTTTGAAAAGCCTGGTCGCCTTGTTTGCTTATAATCAACTCTTTCACTCTCCATCCCACCGTCCAAAAATGGTTTGCGAATTCTTCAAAAATTTCCTCTGGACTAGTAAGACTGGTTCCATCCTTACGGAAATTTCCCTGAGGGATTCCTCCGGATGATTGTCTTAATGCCATTCCACGTTTTCGAAAGACTTCCAGATGCTTTTTCAAATTCTATTTTATAATAATCTCGTCTAGCCCTTCGCAGGAGTCTGTTTAGGGCATTACGATAACTCTTATAAATTCGCTCATTTATATCGCAGGCATGATGTACCTTTTTCTCATACAAATTATTCTTCTTATTTATCGATCTCAATAAACTCGGTGTAATCAAAGGCTTCTTTTAAGTTTTTCTTCTATTTTTCTTAATATTTTTAGTGCATTTTCCAGGGATTCCTGAATTATTTGGTAAAGGATTCTGAACTTAGAGTCAATATCCGCAAAGAATGAAAACTCTGTATTCCAATCCTTATTGGCTAGCTCATTTTTACATTTGAAAAGTGCATCTTTATCGAGTACTATCCTCAGCTGAAGACTGCTCATCTTTGCGGACTTTTCCTTATCAACACTTACCGAGTAGCTTGCAAATACACCAAAATGATCAGAAGTATCACTTATAAGAACACTCGGACTACCAGGCATATAATTCAAAAATATGTTATCTAGACATTTCGACAACGTCCTCGTAACATGAGCACTAATATTAATAGCAGGGATATTATCAAATGAAATCATCAAGCTTAAGAATCGGTCTGTATTTGATCCATTATCCAATAGATCAATGTTAAAATCTCCCATTATAAAAATAGGACTTCGATGTGGGATCTTTTCCAACTGTTCTTCAAGCAATTCATAAAACTCAATAGGAGATCCTGACGTTGGCCTATGTACAATCAGAACATAACCGCAACGTCCAGACGGCTGTAACTGCAAAATAAAAGATTCAAAAAACATTTCTTTATATATTAAAATATCCTCTCGGACTGAGTACCTACTGAGTCACATTCTCAGTAGGGGGCTACCCCCAGGACACTCAGCGCGTCCCCAGGTGGTGGATATGGGAATGCCCTACAGATATGTAGGGTAACTCCAAGGAACAGGAGGTGCGGACCAAGGGGGGAACCAGGCCCTGGGGGCCCATAATTTAAACTGGGGCACCCTCGCCCGGGGGTCAGAAATATAGGCGAAAGAGGAGGAAGGCCCCGCTGATGTACACCGTGCAGGGCTCACCGGCGTGTGGACATGTGCCGGCAGTTACACACCTTCCCCCAGCAATAGGAAAAATTGCTCGGCATCGCAGACCACCGAACGGGAGGATCCCTTTCTAGAGGGACTATTGACAATGGCCTCTGCTAAGGGTAGAGAGGAGTGGCTTACTGCTACCCCGACAAATTAGCCATGAAAATCCTTCTCTTATACATTAATGATGAAAATGGCGAATAAAAAAAAAGTAAGAATTTGTGCTACCGCGTCCGGGGTAACCGACGGTATGAGACCAAGAGTTGCAAATAACAAGAATGATATTGATGATGATGATGTTAATATTATTTTTTTACCGTGTCCGGGGCAGCCGACGATCATTTATCCGACAGGACGACTCTCCAGTAGGAGAAGACTTCACTTATCCTAACCCCAAAAACATGTCTCACTCGGAACGCTAAATGTACGCACACTAGCCAAACCAGGAAAAAGGGAAACTAGTCCTAAACGAGATGAACCGTTACCGCTGGGTCATCGTTGGACTATCTGAGACTCACCTTCCCTCCACAAGAATAGAAAGAATAAACGATTTCACCCTCATCACGTCTGGAAGAAGTGATGTTCATCGCAAAGGTGTCGGTTTCCTCCTCTCTAAGCGAGTCAAACAGTCTCTTCTTGCTGTCCATCCTGTCTCTGAACGCCTTGTCAACATTCGCCTGAAAGGATCCATTGCCAATATGACCATAATCCAAGTTTATGTCCCAGACTCGTCCCGGAGAGACCAAAAAGCCGAAGAATTTTACAGCCAACTCCAACACACCGTTGACATTGTTCCCAAGAAAGATTTTTTGTTCGTGATTGGGGACTTCAACGCCACTGTCGGACACTCAAATGATGAACTTGAAGACGTCATGGGCTAGTATGGGCATGGGCGGCAAAGCCACAAAGGTGAAATGCTCATCGATTTTTGTGGGGATAATGAACTTTTCATAACAAACACCATGTCCTGTCATAGAGAACGAAGGAAAGTCACTTGGAGATCCCCAGACGGCTGCACTGCAAACATGATTGATTACATACTTGTCCGCAACCGATGGAAATCATCAGTACTGAAAACAGTTTCCATAGCCGGTGGCAACTTCGACTCAGATCACGTTCTAGTTATGTCTCCGTATGCGTATTCGGAAGCCCCAACAACCTAATAAAAGCTTAACAAGATATCGTGTTTATCTGTTGAAAACATAGAAACAAGGAACTGGTATAGAACAGCACTCTCAAACAAGTTGTCGAGCATCCAACCCATGGAAGCTCCAACAGCAGAAATAATTGACCGATAGGTCGACGAAAGCGCATCCATCATTAGAGAAACTGCTAGTGAAATCCTGGAAATTCAAACCCATTCGCATAAACCGTGAACCCCAAAATTATTGACCTATGTGGGCAGAAGTGCGCCCATGCTAACAAGGTAGACCGACAAAGCAAGGACGAGTACAAGAGACTGAAACGCCAAGTAGAAAAGAAAATCCGGCTAGCTCTAAGACACTACATCAATGAAAAATGTCGCGAGTGTGAAGAAGCCTTAACAAAAAGGTTACAGCCACTTAATGCACAAGAAACTCCGTGAACTGTCAAAAAAGAAGTCCTCGACCGCTCCTACACTGTTAGATAAACACGGGCTCCGAGGGAAGACGGGAACGATGGAAGGATCACTTCTGCAAAAAACTAAACCCCACAATAACGCCTGACCCGAACATCTTACTATCCTTCCCAAAACCGCAGAACCCAGTTGACCCAAACCCTCCTCCACTAAGAGAGGAAGTACTCTCAGCAATAAAATTTCTAAAAACAAATAAAGGCCCAGGCCTGAATGGTATTCAGTCAGAACTATTAAAACCAGGCCCAAAACAACTGATCGATATCTATCACAAAGTCATAATAAGTTTCTGGGAAACGGCCACTTCCCCAGATCTTGGGCGAAAGCTACCATCTTCCCCCTCTTTAAAAAGGGCGATTGTAACAACTACAGACCAATAAGTTTAACTAGCTAACCAGCGAAGATTCTTACAAAAATACTCCTTGACCGTCTGAAATCTCAAAACAAACCATATCTTAGAGGAATACCAAGCAGGCTTTCGAAAAGACCGCTTTATCATAGACCAGATTTTCTCCACTCGGCAAATGATGGAGAAGTATATCGAGTTTGCGAGACAACTGTTACTACTCTTCATCGATTTCAAGCAGGCTTTCGACTTGATATGGCGAGATGGATTATGGCACATCCTGCTACACTATGGAGTGCCCGAAAGCATAGTGATCCTGATAAAAGATATGTATTCACACTTCGTCAGCCAAGTCCAAACGCCCGAGAGATTGACAAAGAAGTTTCTGAAATCAGCGGGCGTTCTTCAAGGTTTCTCTTGTCACCCCACCTCTTTAATCTATTCCTCAACGAAGCGCTATCACTTGCTAAAATTGTTGACGGTGCAGAGATTGGAGGGAAGCTTATCAATAAACTGGCATACGCCGATGACATCGAGAACTCAACAGTCAAGAGCATCTACTCCAAGCTGACACCAACAAACTAGTGGCAGCAACCGAGGCGTTTGGGATGGTTGTTAATACAGCTTAAACCAAGGTTTTGCCGGTGTCTGGAGACCCTGCTCCGAAAAATGTGCAGCTAACAATAAAAGGAGAGCCTGGCAAGCGCCAGCTTCAAGAACCTCTTACCAATCTGGAAAAATAATACTGTCAACTTCTCGGAAGGTGCGACTCTTCACCTCCCTCATAGTCCCAGTTGCTTTATGCTCACATGAAACTTGGTCAATAAAGGCTGAGGATGAACCCTTGAAACTAAATGCCTAAGACGCATTGCGGGGATTGCTTACATTGACCGAGTTTCAAATGAAGACCTTCGGAAAATACTCTGTTGCCCCCGTACCATCATGGACCGGGTCAGAAGCCAACAACCCCTCTGGCCTGGCCATATCAAGTGAATGTCGGCCAACTAGCTTCCAAAAATCACATTCGAAGGACACGTTCACGGCACGCACCACCAAGGCCGACCTCGCAAGAGATCAACCGACAATTTCCCGGCCATAATCTCCCCCAGTTACTTTGCCTAGCGCCAGATAGATCGAACTACCGTTGGCACATTCATCATTTGCTCAGAAGAGAAGAAGCCCCAATACAGCCACAAAGGCTGGACGGGTCTTAGGTCAAGTAAGTCACTTACTCGGATGTCGGAATGTATATGCGCTGCCAGTACCCCGTGTCGGTGAAGTTTGCGATTTTTTGTGTAAATATTATATCCTGAAATATGTAAAAGTTTCGAATTATGGTCATTTAACCAAGTTTCAGTCAGTCCAATTGCCTGAAAAATAGATAAATTGGAAATTTCATTTATAAAATCAAAGCTTGGATTCAATCCTTGGCAATTCCAATGGAACGCATTAAATCTATCCAAAACTTCACTACATGCGATCTGCATTTGGTTTACGAATAAATATTTAGAATCCTCACACTCCAACCTATAATAACCACCAGGCCCACCACTTCCATCAAAAATTTCATTATATCTACTTCCAAAATTTACCTTATTATTTTCCAGCTCCAGCACATTAATTCATCCAGGAGGAGACACCGATCTTTCATTAAACATCAAAGCCAAATGGACAAACTTGAGAGCGACTCCACTGGGGACACATTTCAATATATTCTAATTGTGAATTTATTACATGCTGTCCAGTAATAATAATAACACCAGTAATAATAATGAGAGAAAAAATAACAACAACAGAAAAATAAAAAATAAATGCTAAAAAAAACAACAATAACTCAATACGGTACACCTTGCATATTGGGCGCCTTATCATATATTTACTTTTTTTTACGCTACAAACAATTAACTATGAACTATATGACCCACCAACTATGAACTCCTTCATTTTCCCGCCAATTTTTTTTTATCACTCATTAATCACCAGCTAGTCCTTAATCAATGGGAACTTGAATTCAAACAGCTATTTTTCCTCGTAAGCTGCACTAATTGCCGCTATATTGGTAGACAGTCATCCAGGAATGCTGCAAAACTATCTTTCAGCTTTTAAGCTGAAGGATACTGCAAAATTTTTAGCTGTTCTAGAAAATATGCCTTCATATGTTTCTCGAGCTCTAATCTTCCCTTTCTGGCCATCTCATGGTAGGCCTTATGTGATAATCTTTGTGGTTGTGGAGGAGTCCAAAACCTAACGCTTTTTGGTCTGCAAAACTGGTCAAAATTAGGTTATAACGTGTTTTGAGTAGACTATGAAGTTGAGAATATCTCAAGAACGAAAGGGTATACGTGCATTCTGATTAAACCGATCAATCGGGCGTGCCTAATTTAATGGAATCGATATATAACTCGTTTTTGACTGATGTTGCGCGACGCCTTTCGTATTTCCACAGCCAAATCGGTTCTTCCACAACGACAACGTACCCAGCATTGTGCGTTCTCGATTTAAGAATTTTGGACTAAATTCCAAATTCCTTTGCTTCTTCAACCCCTCTATATTTTCCCTTATTTGGCACCTAACAAGTTGTCAATGTCAGCAACGTCTAATTCAGTGGTTAGTAAATTGACGGCAGGCATGTTAGCATGACAGCAGTTCAAGTTGAAGATTTAGAAATAGAAGAAGCAAATAAATTTCGGTATCTGGCGAGTGTTTTAACCAAAGATGGCAATTATAACACGAAAACAATGCTTCGGATTACTTATGGCAGCGTTCTCTCAGCTAAATAATGTGTAGAGATGCTCGAAATAATCCAAAAGCTCTAGCTGAATAGCAATGTCTTTTCAGTACTCCTATATGGTTCTCAATCATGAAGCAAGTAAAAAATCGCCGAAAAAACACTACTTAGATTTGAGAACAATTGTCTCTAAAAATACTTGCAGTACATTGGACTGGAAGAATACGGAATGTGTAGGTTCAAGCCCTAACCAAGTAGCCTCTAATCAATCATGAAATTCGCATGAGACATTGAAGGTAATGGGGACATGTGACAAAAATGAAGGAGGTCAGACCCCCATATAATGTATGGTGCTAGAAGCCTGGTCTGCGCAGAGGCGGTATGCAGCATACAACCCTTGGTCGGTCACTGGAGAACGAGGCTACAAAGTCAACGGAGGAGCTCTGGTCGTCGTCCCAGGACCGAGAGACGTGAAGTTCAACAATTGCTGCCTCATACCCATCAAGGCGTGGGAAGTAAGTGACAACCTCTACTTGTTCGAAAATTGAAATAGCCACTGAAAGGGAAGAGAATTGACTTAATTGACGACGTCCAAGCCAAAATAGAGGTCTTCGCACCCATATGACAGACAGTTTTCAGGAATACTTCCAGAAGTGGAAATACTGTTGGAATCAGTTTTTCATTTAGCAGGGGAGGACTTTAAAGGTGGTAAAAAAAACAACTTGTTTCGAATTTATCATCTTTTTTTATAATTGTATGTCGTTCCTATGACCATACTCAATGCAGTAATTGATTTCTTGTTCATGTTTTTTTTCTTCTTCCTCTGCTCCGTTTTATCATGTCATGTGAATGATGGGTGTTCAATAGATAAATAAATATGATTTTGAGTGATTAAAACGATCTTTGAGCTACTAGGAAGTCTTAAAATGAGATATTAGAGAGTATTGTGAAATCTAAAGCCTTAAATTTTTTGGTGATTTTTCCCAAAAAATATAAGATCGGACGCATCAGCCGAACATAGTTCAGCGGATCTTTGCTGGCGCGGATTCAAACATCCTTTGCAAAATATCTTAGATTCAAAACATCCATCCCCGAACGTAAGATCGGACATATCAGTAGAATACAGCCCGACAACTCCTTGGAGCGGAGTTGGGCTGGACAGCCTCAACCTAGTCCCAAGAATAGGTAAGTAGGAGGGGGTGCACTAAAACTATCGACACCATGGCAGTAACACCATTGAAAATTCTCGGAGGAGTGAGCTAGCCTGAAGAAAACTTCTTGGCAGGCTCAAAACTAAATCTATAGTTCTAAAATACCTATGGATAAACCTCCTATCAAGAGGTTTTCTCTTGGTTTCTTTTTCTTTATTTTTGTAGAAACTAGTGTATTTTTATTACTGCTGTTTTTTGAAGTGTCTTTTTCCTTTTCCTTCGTTTTCTCTTTTTTGTAGACTACTCTTGCTGTATTCAACGAGTTTACAAATATGTTATTGTATTTACTTTTCAGATAAGCAAAGACCTTCATCAAAAACAATAATACAAGGCCTCGATGAGGCAAAACAAAATTTGAAAGAAAAAACAGACTGAATCGATTTGTAGCGCAATAAACTCCGAATTTTCCGCTACCGGGTTTGGAACTTGAAGGGCATGGTCCAGAGGTCTGTAGTTTTGCCACAGGCCGCCTGGCCTGTAGATAGGACCAAGGCAAACTCTATGAAGACAAAAAACAAAAAAAAAACTGGAAACAAATTTGGTTTTTCTCATCGGTGACGCCAGAAATTTTGTGTTTTAAGACGGTAAAACGGAACTCTTTTTTGAACCTGACCTAGAAACATATCTATTTTAACCATTGGCGCAATTGGAAAATAATTATTGGGGGGGCTGACCGGAGGTCCCGGGGCCAACCAACGGAAAACTCGATAAAATTCCTTAGAAAAGCCGGTATTTAGAGGAAAATTTTTAAGCTTTTCAGCTGATTTCTTTCTTGAGAGGGAGGGGGCTATGGCCCCTTTAGCACCCTCCATGGGTGCGTGCCTGATTTAAACACACTTAACAGTTACACCAAAACAGAGATTGATTGTTTTTATAAAATAGTGGACTGAGATTTGTCTATATTCAAAGTTGTCTACAGGAAGACCACAAATTAGACAAAAGAGTTTTATTTAAAAATTATTCAACATTGGATCATAAATTTTGACTATTCATCCAGATTAGACTAAAACACGTTTTGAAACTAATTAAAAAGAAATATTTTTCAAACTAAAAAAAAGATAATAAAACTTGAACCAAGCTGAAATAAAATCATACAAAAAATGAAACTTAAAACGAACAGGATGGAAGAAATTAAACCTAAAAGACACAGATTTAAATGGATAATAAATTCAATCTTACAACAAGCTGAAATTACCAAGTAAGGGGGCTATCCCCTCTTAATCCCTCCAAATTGTTAGAGTGTCATTTTCGTGAAAAATTAATGCATTTTAAACAGTGTTCTTGTGTCACAAAGCAATATGAAATTGCTTAAACTTTTAAGAATTCTTTCTTTAATATCATTATATTTTACCCAGTCAATCTTGTTTCATTCATTTGGAACCCAGTAAATTTTCTAAAGAATCATCACGACTTTAACCTGTTAAATATATTTGTTCAAGTCTAAAAAGAATAAATTGGTGAATCATTTATTGACATTTAATTCAAAAAATTAATAATGCTCATTTTTTAGATTTTATTTAGACGTCAATTTTCAATAATTTTGAATAAAATAGAATTAAAATTTACGTTTTGACACAAAAAGTGACCTTTCAAAGTAGTAAAACTAATTTGAATGTCAAAATTGTAATAAGTATAAGAATTTTTTTTCTTTCCTCGACTCTTGTTTAGTGGTCATCTTGTCTGGTGATTTTTTCTTGTTGATGCTTTAACGAATAGGACATACTGTTTGAAATACAAATCGTTTTCAGTAAAGTGAAAATGAACCTCTAGCCATTAGGGGCTTTAAGATGTGGTATCGCAACATTTATTTACGGTAACTTGTTTGTTTTAAGTCTGAATCAATCATTCATCGTAATTTTTGTTTAGGTTAGGTTCCATTCGTCCACAGATAGCAGTATCTCTCATTTTTAAGTTTCATGGAATTATTTATATTAATAAATCGTTTTTGAGCCCAGGGTGCATGGATCCATCAAGACGCCACAAAAAGGTTGAATTTAATCTTTCACAATCATTTTTTTTTTCAGGCTTCACTTGCTATATTACTTTTTCTCTACTAATATTTTTTTAATATCGCTCTTTGAAAAAATTATATTTAAAAAGTTTTTTTTCGTAAATTAATAATGTAAAAAAGCTGTTCAAAAGGGAGATAATTTCTTGTTCAAGTTGAAATAATCCACTGAATCAAAGATAGCAGTGGTGTCAATTATAGGAAGATTGTTTTCAGTGAAAAATGCGTTTTATTGACATTTCATTGAAAAAACCTAAAAACCGATAAATTTCCCTCATGGATGCAAAAAAAATGGATTTTGTCCCCCGCCCTTTAATTTTTGGGGAATTAATGTCAATGAAAGATTGTACAATTGCTAGAAACAATTCATATACAATTAAGAAACATCAAAACTACTGGAACGCCCTTATAAATACAGAAATACTAGCTTATGAAGTTGGCCCACTTTAACACTGAACCATCTTTAAACGTCAACTTAAGATACAAAATACAACTTAAGAATCTTTTATGGCATTTTACTCGGCGCCATAAAATCAACAGCATTGCCAATTAGTTCAATTTCTTTGTCTTTCTTTATCGCAATCTTTGCTGCTGCCAATTTTGCTAATTTTTTTGTTCGCCCACATCCTTTGTATGTAGAGACTTCGTCCCCTTTCTTGACTGTAACATTCATCACAACACGACCATCTTTCTCCGCTTGTGGCTCACTAGATAAAATAAAACATTTCACGAGGGTTTATTCGAGTAATTAGCTTTATAATTGACTAATGAGTATTTAGTTAAGTAATAAGTTTAGTCAAGCGAATCAGTATAAATTTTGCCATTGTAATTGTTGGTAACAAGCACGTAAATATTGACACCAAATATTTATTGTAATTTTTTCTTCTATTTTCACTGTTTAACCAACTAGTTCGAAAATAATTTGTTGGATCGAACCTGGCCATACATTGTTGTAAAAAAATTTCAATAATTAGTATATATAATTTATATAATTAGTAAGTATAATTGTATACTAAATAATTAGTCAAAAATGACAAAATTGTTATCTAATGAGAAAAATCTTTGCCAAAACCAAGTGGGTATATAATACAACTGCAAAACGTAGTAACTACATCCAGCAGCAGACAAAGTAGCAAACAGGAGAAGAAAACCAACTTTAGAAATCCGTCGATAAAATTCTATAGCTGCACATATTTCCCCACTTCAAAAAAAATCGCCATTTTAGGATTTCCCCAAAACTTGAAAAATACAGATACTGAGTTTTGGCAGAGGACAGCCGTTCAGGTCTAGGCTACTAGCATTCTAGAAAAGAATAATTATTCCTTTGAATACCTTATAATTCAACAATAGGCTACAAGAAACTGGTGTTTTGATCAAACTGTCTAGGGCAGTACTGAAATAAAAATGAATACGGCTAGAGCCCTTAGACCCATAAAAACCTGCTCTTCGCTCCTTGCTGTACCAAATTGTTAGCAGAGTGGAGGGCGCGTTGCCCTTTTTATTAAAAAGGGAATCCGGCTGGGATTTTCAATCTATATGGTTGAAAAAACAAAAGATTGAAACTTGCCCCTTCAGCAAACTCCACAACCCCAGCCTTCAAATTTTATGTGGAAAGGTAGGGATGTTCCACGTCAGTTCAATCAAAAACGTGGAATGATTTGCAGCCTGTGCAATTTCAGGTGAAAAATGAGATAGGTCAGAGAACCCTCGAAGATACGTCCTCTTTTATTGCAAGAGCTTTATTTGCTTGAAAGGGACTTTATTCTCCTTCTTCTCCAACCATAAATCTGCCTGGAACTTACGGGGCACATAATTTTAAAATAAGGAAACAGATCGGATGAAATTTGAGAGGCGTCTACCACTTCTGATATCCACCAAACTTCCGCAACAAAGTGTGCATTCACTTGAAATTTAGTAGAAGGGTACCCAATGCGCGAGGACGTGAGTCAAAGTTTGTTACACTATTGAACTTTATACAAAAGGCACTAGCGTGCTCTAAACTTTCATTATTCGAGGCGTCATCAGAATGCTTGGCATCTAAGAAAGAATCTTAAAGCTTATTTCTCCTCAGAAGGGGGATTATATATTTGTCTTAATTCTGATACATTTAGAATACGAAAATATGTCTTCATGCAAATGGTTTCGTAACGATTGTAAATAATAATAGTACAGCGCAATGACGTAGCTTGGCAATTATCAGTAAAGTGTTTAATGTGTTATTCACTCGGTGATAGACATCGAATCAAATTATTTTGGAGATCAACAACACAAAAGACAATTAATAGTTGTTATATTTTTGGGCAAAGCAATGAGGCCGTATCTTGTACATACTTGTATTTTAGAAATAGCACTATAGATTGTGTTAATGTTCTCGTTTCTATTTTCTGGAAGAAGCATTTTTATGATGGCGAAGAAACAAAGTCAAAGGAAAACTTTTGTCAGCGAACAGTGGTTGCAGCAGAGGTTCACGCTGTCTTAGCAACGCTAATTTAGTTGAATGTATACAGAGGAAAAACTAAACAGACATTATTTTTTATGCTAAACATAACTTGTATAAACTTATAAAAATAACTTATGTATAAACTTATATAAATACTATCTGTATAAGTTTTATATAAATTGCGAAGACTCAAGCCATATGAAGGTAGCAAAGACTTAAGCCAGAAAGAGAAAAAGACTAAAAGATAGCCTAGCAAAAGAAGATAAGAAGGGGCAATATAGGAACCAAGTTAGATGTAATAATGTCTTTTTGAACAGAAGAAAATGTTTGTTCACAAAACATGCAGTGTTATTGTTAGAAATGTTTTTTTTTTTAATTTAAAATCCCACCTTCTCTCCTCTCGGTGACCTTCAAATTTTCTTTAAAAATATCTCATAATTTATCTAATGTCACTTTAGAATAGTCTTTTCTTAAAAAAAAAAAAAAAAAATTCTAAAGAAAAAAAAAAAAAAAAAAAATCAATTTATTAAAATTATATAAAGATTGAGCATTCCAAAATATACCAGGGTATAAAAATAGAGGTATACTACAATTCAATTTTCTTAAACCTTTTAGGTTCATCCGATATCTCAGGCTGCCCTTCCCCCCTAGGGCACCCCTTCCATTATGACCTTAAATTACACATTTCATATCCTTTTTCATCAACCTCTATTTCCCCCGATATATAATAAAACTTTTTAAACGTTTTAAATAAAACTCTTGCACTTTTGCTTCGCTTGTCCTTTATAAGAAAAAAGACAGCAACCGCAAGTGCTTTTCAGCTCATAACAAGAAAATTATGAACTGTATGAATCTTTTTTCTAAATTATGAACCATTTATGAACCTAGGTTAAAAATATGAACGTTTTTCATAATTGTGAACCCAGTGAGAGGCCTAGAGTAATTTAACGAATAAGAGTAATTTAACGAAGTAATTTAACGAATAAGAGTAATTTAACGAAGTAATTTAAC
>JAQQPU010016640.1:0-19656 GCA_029168905.1 Artemia sp. Kazakhstan ARC1039 | reverse complement strand
TTTTTAACCTAACCTGGATTGAATGAGGGTAGAGTTACAAGGAAACCCTGGCATAAGCTTATTCTCTAGGCTCCTATTTTTATCTTGCAGAAAAACTAAAAGTATTGGTGAAAATACTTAAAATAAAAAGGGAAATGTTGGTTCAGCAGACCCTATACCACCTGCCCTGAAAAATGCCCATTTTGTTGAAACAGGCGCTTCGGCTGAATGTGACTCCAGACTTCCACCCCCCGTACAAAAATATGCAAACTTGGCTGCAACATGGTCTGTACCAATCCTAGAGCCTACATCTTCTTCCGATCAAGGTTTATATGGGCAATTAGATGCAGATGGCCGGAAGAAGTTGGATGAAATACAAAAAGAGCAAGAAAAGGCAGCTATTCACGGTTTCAAAATCTTTCAAGGACCGGGGAAGCTGAGCGAAGACAAAAACTTTAAGGATCTGCTTAACGAAAATTATATCGTTAACATATATCACTTCGCTACGGAATTGCTCAAGATAAATGATCACTAGTAAGTATTTTTTCAATACCACCGATTGAACTAATTTAATGGAACTTATAGGTATACAAATTATAAGTAAACATAGCAAACTAAGATAAAGATTAATTTGTTAAAAGTTAAAAATCCAGCAGTTTTTGGTCTTGCAGGACTCTAAGATTCACCATGGTGGAATCACAACTAAAACAAACTCTGTGTAAAGTTTAAGTCACAATTGAGGATTATGTGATTTTTAGCTAAGCCTTTTTAGGTCTTTTTCCGATTATCTCACCTTCCCTGAGATTCAATTCACAATTGATGTCCTTTTTTGGTGAACTCTAAGAATATTTATTCTGATTTTTTCGTAAGAGGTAGGCTAATATTAATAGGCAATTTAATTATTTTACAAAGAAAAAGCTTATTGAATTATGGCTCTTTACTTACATTAGAAAAACTTGTTTTTGCAGAACAGTTATCGAATTCTTTGGGGAAAAAGCAAGCAATATGCAAAAAAAGGTGTAAAACACAGCTAAAATTAAAAAAAAGTTCCAAGTGTATTTAAATTTAGCTTCGGAATACTCGTGCACAAGATCCTGTGCATAGTAGGGGCTGCATAGTGAATGTACTATTACCTATAAAGGGCAAAAGTCATTATTGAATTGTTCAGGCTTTTTTTTTATCTTTCATTAGTCTTCTTTTTCCATTTTTTTATCTTGTGCCAAACTACTGAAAGGGGTACACTTTTCGTAAAGTATACACACGTTTTACTATGTTGACTTTACTGGAAAATAAACAGTTTATCGTAGAGAGCTGCTGTAAATAAGGAGCAGCTTGAACCAACAGTAACCAAAATTCTAAATGATACATCACAAGAAATGTATTTTACGCTGATTCCAAATGTATGAAATTAATTTAGTTTAGTGTTACCAATCAAAAGTGTTTGTTATTGGGAAATATACGGAAACTTTTTGGGAGAGAGGAAGAAGATTTTCCAGTGTAAATATTTCATGAAGAATTTTCAGCGAGGATGGTATTGTTCAGGAGGGTTTTTTTTTACCCCGGAGGAATTTTTAATTTAAAATTATCTCCTTGGTGAAAGTGAATAAAAGTGTTTAGCGACGGCTTATGATCCATGGTTATTCATCCAGGTAGAACTAATTTTTCTTGGGATAATCCACTAAGGGGGGGGGAGAGATTTGTCAGTATTTATTGAAAATGATCAGAGATTAAATTTAAAAAAAACAATTTTTTTTGCTAATAATAAGAAGTAACATTATAACTTAAAGGGATAAGGAACTATTCCGTACATGAGGGGGCTGCCTACATTCCTTAATCCCTCGTTTATTATTATAAAAAAAATACGTGTCTTAAAAATAAAAAAACATTTTATTCCAATTCAATGGAGCTTGGGTTTCAGCAGTTACTCTTTAAGAATTTTGGTAAGAAGTCAAACTTGAGGGTAAAGAGCGAGGAATTGAGGAGGGGTAGCTCCCTCATGTTTGGAATAATTTATGTTCGTTTTGTTTTTATACTGCTGCTTACTTTCGCTTGAAAAAAAAACAGTTTTTTTATTTGATGATAAATAGAAATGACCATTAACCTTTAAAAAATAAACTTCTAAGATCAGTTTCATTTCATCTTCCACCCTCCCTTTCTTCTTATATAGCAGCGAAAGATTTTAGATTAAAAAAAAAGAGAAGCTCAATTACTCTTTCTTTCTAGCTGTGAAAAAGGCGATCCTGGGAGGCCTAAAATACAAAAAATAGGAAAAATCGGTCTTCTTCTCCGAATTTATTTTGAATGCACTGGCTGCAGAGAAAAATTCACGTTGACGAATGAGCCAACAGCATCAACAGTAACTGTGAATCTTGAAACTGTGAATCTGTGAATATATCTTGTGAAAATTGGTGCTAAAACTATGATATGAGCTATGAATAAAACTCTTCTAAACGAGTAAATTGTTCGTTAGTTTCACGAATAGTTGGAAACAAATAAGTGTTGCAATCTTTTCTAACCAGTTTCTTGCCATCTTAGGTTTCTGCTTCTTAAATATGAGTTCGACGTTAAAATCAAGAACAACCACATATCATTCGCAAGGGTGTATCCAGGATTGTTTTTTTGGGCGGGAGGCTTTTTTTGGGGGTGGGTACAAGAAAACTTCGAAAATGAGTTTATATCATTTTTGGTACGTTTTTACGAGCAAGACGAAATTTCGGGGAGGGATGGGCCAAACCCGGCAACTCCTCCCACTTGGATACGGCTTTGGTCATTCATATTTTTTTTTGTCGACAAGCGTGACCTTGATGGGACTCTGGCATAAAATGTAAATATCGTTTATGCTTGGCTCCTTACGGAGTAAACCAGTTTTTACGGTACAAAGGTGATTTTGCCTTTTCGAAAATGTTTTGAAATAAAAAAAAAATATATACCTCTGAAGTACCTACGGTCAACCTCCCTTTACCACATTGTTTGAGGTCTGTACTTCTACATCTGTATATTTTTTAACACAGTAGACAGAATATACCAGTAAGCTTATCGCAGATAATTTCTGGTCTTCGTTCTCGTTGCGAACAAAAAGCTCCTCCCACTTATTTCTGCATTAGTGGGAATGCAGGTTAGTCTATTTCCGATTGTTTAAATGCACTTTGATGGAAACACACGGAAACAGACTAACCTGCATTCCCGCTAATCTGACTTCGCCTATGTTTATATCTGCAAAAACGTTCTCCGGAGCACTCGCACCCCGGTCCGGGTTTTTATAATGGGTGAGATAGAGAATGATCATACTGGATTATATATGAACTGTGATTTTTTAAAGAAAGGTTCAGGTTCTGGCGGTCTGGTACGGATACATATGAAATCTTTTATTTTACAACAAATGTTTTGTTTTGTAATAAGAAAGCTATCACCTCACAAAAAGCTTGTCAATAATGCTCTACAAACTTTACCGACGGGGAAAACAACCTAGAGATTATTGACTTTAAAACAAGCATACGACAGAAAAAACGGGTTAAATTTAAATAGAGCAGTGGAAGAAGCTTAATTCAGTTTAAATCCGTCTTTTCTCTCTCTATTTTTTTTGTAAATGGGAAAGCAGTGGGAAATTATAGAAATTATTTTCTTTTGTAACGTTTTTCGATCCCCCTAAAAATGGCTAGCTAACCCGAATCAACTATATTGTGCAAGCATCCTTGAAGGAAAAAACTGGTAATTTGACTATAAAACAATCCTTTCAGATTTACAACTAAACCTGAAAAAATACCAGGTGCCAAAAACTGCTCAGCCGTTATTTCTTTCTTTTTTCAATCTCACTTCAAAATCTTATCAGAAAGCCGTCGGAAAGAAAATTTCTGTAGACCGAAGTTGTCAAACCTACTTGCTAAACAAGAATGAATTACATTGGTTGGCTTTGGTCCGCCCTATATTTTACTTTTGACCAATAAACCACGCCGATTGAAACATATGGGAAATGATAAAGTTGTAAAAAGCGCCACCATAACGGAATAATTTGGATGGAGCCGATCGAAATGAGTCTTTACATAACCGTTAAGAACGGAATTGAACTGGTAGCCAGAGTGAACCCAATGAAGAGCAAGATTGAAAACTATCCTTTCTTCCACCTAAATATAGTACCTAATGTGCATCAACGCGGTGATAAAACCCCAGTAAGAGGACATCTGGTTAGGAACACATGAGGGCATGGGCCCCTTTCTAGATGCCCTGAGGGTCCCTGATGGAACAGAACGAACCAAAGTCTAAGGTATGTTCTTTTAAATCCAATTTAAATGTTGTCCAGAAGCATATCAATATGATAAGATAGGATAATTATTTCAAAGAGTTTCTATCACGAGCCCCAAAGGACCGAATTCCATTTCGGAGTCATAACCGCCCCCCCCCCCAAAAAAAAAATCATAAGAAAAGCAAAAAACTAGGGAAAAAATACCATCAATAACAATATCAGATTGGCAAGACCATTCATTAGTCAAAAATATTCAGCGGTAAAATGTTAGAAAGCTAAAAACTAAGAAAGATTGAAATAAAATATATGTTAAAAAGGTTTGAACGCAAAGAAAGGGGGAGGGAACAAAAGAATCAAGCGAACACAAAACTTGAATATCACCAATACCGAAAAAAAAGAAGAGGGAAACTGGTGGTTTATTTTATCAGTAATGAAGGGAACAAAGGCTTTTTTCATACCTGGAGGTAAAGCAACGGATGAAAGATAAAATAGGAATGGATTCAGAAACAGTACGTGGCAGGCAGTGTCTGAGTGGGGAGTGTCTTTGGGGGAAATGTTTTCCGTGTGAAGGTTTATTATTGTATTTTTTACAAAACGGAGGTACAAATATCCTCTCCTGTGCTCAAGATTTTCCAGCTTGGCCTTTTCTAGAAGGAGCGAGTATGGTACCTTAGCTTCTTTGAAAATTATTCTCAGGGCTCTTTTTTGAATGGATTCAATTTTTTCTGATTCATGGTGGGAGATGCCAGGATGCCAAACTGGACAAGCATATTCAAGATGCGGGTGGATAAAGGAAGTATAGATCCTTAAAGAATGGGATGGGGGGACGTTTAATTTATTCAAGAGCTTAAGGATAAACTTTAACACATTAGCTCTATGGACAGTATCTTTAACGGGGATATCCCACTTTAAATTAGAGGAAACTGTAACCCCATGTAATTTAAAAGAAGACACAGAAATTTCAGGGGGGATAGGATTGAGGAAAAGGGGTGAGGTTTTAAGGAAACAAATTAGCATTGTCATAGATTTAGAGATTACTCTCATGTCTAAGCCCGCAGCGTCATCTATAATGTCATTGAGAATCCTCACAGGGCTGCTTACTAAGTTTTTGTAGCAGGTTTCAACAGTCATAAGGTCATCAGCAAATTTCCATCTATCGAGAAACTCCTTAGCGAGGCTATGTATCATAATAGAAAAAAGGAGGGGACCTAGGAGAGTGCCTTTAGGTACTCCATTTTGGACAGGGAGGGGACTAAAATAATGATTCTGATATTTGATTACCTGTGATCTATTTGATAAAAAGAGGGCAACCAATTTAACCTGGAAAGAATCAATATTGAAATCAGTTACAAGTTTCTCAACTAAAATATTATGTTTAACAAGGTCAAATGCTTTTATAGATCAATGAAAATTAATTTTAGCTAGCAATTAGGTCTTTCGAAAATTTTTCTCAATTGAATCAATGAGGAAAACAAGGAAAAGGGAAGTAGAAGTGGATCTGAGGCTCCCGAATTGTCTCAGTTTAGTAAGTGGTAGGATTTTTTTTTTAGGCAAATTGTAAGGAATCCTTCATATAGTTTAGAGAACATAGGAGTGAGTTAAATAGGACGAAAACCTTCCAAACCAGGTTATACGACTTTATTAGCTCGTCAACTCCATAACCCCATCACTACTTTGTTTCTAAGGGTTTTTCTGGATTTCTAAGGTTTGTTCTGGATTTCTATTTTAAAATTCTATTCTCGGTGCCTTTTAGTATAATACATTTAAAATCCAACTTTATAATCACTTAATGTAGGATTCCTATAAAAATGTATAAGTTCTATTAGTCCAACTTGAAATTAATAAAAAGGATTAAATTAAGTGATCATCGCTTTACTTAAGTAGTTAGTTCTTTTCTGTACTAGAATCAATTGACTTCCGAGTCCATCATAATCATCCAGATATTTGAAAATGATATGCCACCCGGAACAGAAAAAGAAAAAAACAGTTTTTCTACTTTTTAAACTGGTTATGCATGTTTTCGGGTACCTTTCTGTATGTAGGTCAATGACCCAAATCTAAGAGCATATAACCAAGCCTTATTTATAGTGGTTTAGTCTCCTCAGGCCTTATGCTGTGCATCATATAGCATTCAAATAGTCTGAAGGATGAATAAATTATGGTAGTTCAGTAGTGCCTATTAGCATACTACCCTTACTGCTGTTAATACTCATGCTACAACTGTTACTACTACAATTAATACAACACTATTGCTACTACTACCACTACAACTATAATACTAGTACCATTATGACTACGCCTATGAAAGTGGAAATCTTATAGAATACTGAGGAATAATTTTAACTTAATAAAAACACTATGTACATGCTGAATGTCAAAAGGGCATATTGCAAAAATGGAATTGTGTTTTAAATTGAATTTCAGAAAAAGCCTAAAGGGAAAGATCAATTGAACAAAAGATAATATGTGCACGCTACTACAACCACTACTACTATGATACTAGTATCATTAAGGCTACGCCTATGAAAGTGGAAATTCTATTGAATATTAAGGAATAATTTTAACTTTATAAAAACACATTATGTATATGCTGACTGTCAAAAGGGCGTGTCTCAAAAAATAGAATTTTGTATTAAATTGAATTCCAGAGGAAGCCTAAAGGGAAAGATCAATTGACCAAAAGATAATATGTGCATGCTACTACTACTGATCCTTTACTACTGCTTTTAAACTAGTCCTACTATTACTTCAATTGCAACTAATTTATAAGGCTAAGAATATTAAATGAAAAGAAGGACAAGAGTTAGAAGTAATTAATTGAGACAAGGTACTTAACAATTTCGCAGAGGCTAAATTAGCAAAAGTCAGATTTATTTGACTTTTGTGAATTTTGGGAGAAAAGAGAAGGAAAATAGTAATCCAGATTTTGCTCCAGGTGCGAGAGGGGCCAGAACTGTCTCTGCTACTACAGGACTGGTTTTTAGATTTATATCATTGGATTCAAAATATCGAAAATAATATTTTTCATTTAACAATAAAATAAAGATAGAAGTAGAGTTACATAAAGATGAACATTTAAATATAAAGTAAGTATTGGAACAATTCTTAATTTCCCACTATTCCACGAGAAAACTGCATATTGCTTGCTTGTCTGAATCTATTTTTGTTTTCTAGTTTATTTTCTATTCTTTATGTTTATTTGTTCTCTAGGTTATGTACTTTTTTTGTCGTTGAAGAATTGGCACAGTTGAAGTTTTTGAAATAAGTGATGAAATTTAGCCAAACTTTGTGTGAACAACATATATACAATATAACTTCCAAAAAACAATTTACTGACTGTATTTCTGTATGTACTGTATTCTGAATGCTCATTTTTTTTAGTTTCTAACTTGGGATCATTTTACAGATGGAGCAAGAATCCAAACAAATGCAGTCTTGACCAACTTTGTTTAGGTCTGGCTGTGGATTTTATGGTAGTCCTGGAACTGAAAGAATGTGTTCTATTTGTTTTACAGAGGTAAGAGCGTGTTTTCAGACATCTTGTGGCAATGACATTGGAGTAAAGAATGACTGGGGTCAATATTTATCGATTACTATATCAATTTTGAAAGTATAAGTTGAACCTTGAGTTCATTAAAATTCTCCCAAACTGCAGAAGATGCAACAGAAAAGCACTGGCTAAGTTGTTCTCAAGCTTTTGTGATAATGCACCTCTGTTTGCATATGTTGTTTATATACTGTTTTGCCAGTGAAAATTCAAAGCTATTAATGGTCTGTATATAAGACGCTGCAGACTTTTCTTGAACATGCCTTGCAGATGCAGCAATAGGAATAGTGTAGGGTTTATAGGCTATTGGCGTCACATGTTGCCTGCCAAGAAAAGTTTCAAGCTGTGGTCAGAGGCAACGCTGTAGCGTTGCCTGTAGCAAATGCCATACGGCTCCAATGTTTTATTATTTATTTATTTATTATTATTATTTTTTTCCCCAGATGCACTTCATATGGAAGGGGTCGTCATGGAAACTTCAAAGGGGGCTCAATCGATTGAAAAACGAGAGTTAAAGTGCCCTTTTTAATATTCGAAAATGATTGGAGGGCAACTAGCCCCCCCCCCCCCCCAACGCTCATCATTCCCCCAAACACATCCAATCAAAATTTTTAGATAGCCATTATGTTCAGCATAGTGGATTTCTAGATAGAAAATATATCTTTGAGGAGGACACTCCCCCACAACCCTCAGGGCAAGGGTTTTAAGTTATACCCTGGGGGTATATAAGGTTCTTATAGAAAGCGTTGTCATAAAAACTTCAAAAGAGGTTCATTCTATAGGAAATTCAAAAAGGTAGTGCCCTTTTTAATAGTCGAAAATAATTGGAGGGCAACTAGCCTCCCACGCCCATCATTTCCCCAAACAAATCCAATCAAAATTTTGAGATGGCCATTTTGTTCAGCGTAGTTGATTTCCAGATAGAAAATATGTTTTGAGGAGGAGACTTCCCCACAACCCTCAGGGCAAGGGTTTTAAGTTACGCCCTAGGGCCATATAAGGTTTTTATAGAAGGCGTTGTCGTAAAAACTTCAAACAAGGCTCATTCAATTGGAAATTCATAGGGATAGTGCCCTTTTTAATAGTCGAAAGTGATTAGAGGGCAATAAGCCCCCCCCCACGCCCATCATTTCCCCAAACACTTCCAATCAAAATTTTGAGATAGTGACTTTGTTCAGCTTAGTTGATTTCCTGATAGAAAATATGTTTTTGAGGAGGAGAATCTCCCACAACCATCAGGGCAAGGGTTTTGAGTTATGCCCTAAGGACATATAAGGTTTTTATAGAAGACGTTGTCGTAGAAACTTCAAAAAAGGCTCATTCGATTAGAAATTCAAAGGGCTAGTGCCCTTTTCAATAGTTGAAAGTGGTTGGAGGGCAACTAGCCTCCCCCACACCTATCATTCCTCCAAACACATCCAATCAAAATTTTGAGATATCCGTTTTTTCAGCGTAGTTGATTTCCAGATAGAAAATTTGTTTTTGAGGAGGACACTCTCCCAAAACCCTTAGGGTAAGGGTTTTAAGTTATGCCCTGGGGGCATCTAAGGTTATAATAGAAGGTGTTGTTCTAGAAACTTCTAAAAAGGCTCATTCGATTGGAAATTCAAAGGGCTAGTGCCTTTTTTGCTAGTCGAAAGTGATTGGAGGGCAACTAACCCCCCCCCCCCACACTCATCATTCCCTGAAACACATCCAATCAAAATTATGAGACAGCCATTCTATTCAGCGTAGTTGATTTTCAGATAGAAAATATGTTTTTGAGGAGGACACTCCCCCACAACCCTCAAGGCAAGGGTCTTAAGTTATACCCTGGGGGTATATAGGGTTTTTATAGATGGTGGTGTCGTAGAAAATTCAAAAAAGGCTCATTAGATTGGAAATCCAAAGGGCTAGTGCCCTTTTTCATAGTCGAAAGTGATTTGAGGGCAACTAACCCCCCTCTCACGCCACCTTCTCCCCAAACACATCCAATCAAAATTTTGAGACAGCCATTATATTAAACGTAGTTTTAAGTTCTTGGACTTAGGTCTTTGAGGATGACACCTCCCCCACAGCCCTCAGGGCAAGGGTTGTAATTTAAGGATTCTCCGAATCATTCCCACTATTTCTTATGCAAGGGATACTCGCATAAACTTTGGAGAGGGATCATTTGATTCGAAATTGAAAGTTCTTGTTAACGTTTTAAGAGTCCAAAGAGATTGGAGCGCAACTAGCCCTTCCCTCCTCCTCCACACCCTAAATGCATCAGATAGAAATTTTGAGATAGACATTTTGTTAAAATAGTTCAAAGTTCTGATAACAAAAGACTCCGGTATCGACACAGTCCACCAGGGCCCGGGGGTAGGCGTTGTATATTATGCCCTGGAGGCATATAAAAAATCAAACAATCATTAAATAAACAATCAACGTAAACAAACATACAATAGATATTAATGTAAATAAAAAAATTAATTTTGTGCTGATATTTATTTAAATTCATAAATAAGTTTCTGCTGGGTAGAATTTAACGCGGGGGAATTATCAGCAGGAAAACAAAATTTTCTTTGAGGGAGGAGGAATTTCTCAGGGGTGGGTTTTCTACATGTGAATTATTCAGGAAGGGGACGACTAAACCCATTCGATAATATTCTAAATTTTATAACTGAAAGTAACGGGAGTAAAGAATCAACGGAAATGTCAAAGATAGCACTTAAGGTTCCTTTAGACGATTTTGTTCGTGTCTTTTGAAAAAGGACATTTTCAAAAGACGGATTATTTTCATTTGTATTACTTTCTCTGTGGCTGCTCAACTATGCATGTGAGGGGGGAGACTTCCCCAACCACTTTCTACGCTAAGGTTTCAGTTTTTATGAAAAGGCTTAAAAATGAACGAAATGCGATAAAAGTATAACTCAAAATACCATATATAGAATAATATATGCACATAACAGGGAACAATTAATCAAAATTGTATATTTTGAGTTGAGGCTTACCCAAATGATGGCCCAGGGGGCTCACCATTCCAAAATCTATGAAATCAATCCTGCAATAACTGAAAATATAAAGTGTTTTTGAGTATTTTAACGTCTTCCACAACTCAAACGGTCCAACATTCTACAGCCCAATGAGTCTGTCTAATCTCCTAAAGAAACGAAGAAGATAAGTAAAGTTCCGCCCAGTATTGGATGAGTCTCCAACATCCCCCTCCCCCTATCCTAATGTCTACGCTAAAGTTTTTTTCTTTGTGCCAAGTACGCCACCCCCACCCCAAAGACTTTAATAAGGTAAAGTTTTGTATGGGAAGAACATATAGTAAATCTATTATAATTATCCAATTATAAGGTTAAAATACATACTCTGTCATAGATACAAAATTGATTTGGCACACAAAATCCTATTAAGGTTAATTCTAAACAGTCATAATCCCTTTGTGTCAGCAAGTGAAATGGTCTAAACCCCCCTTATTGGAGCTACTTTTTCAATCCATTCATTGTTGTCAACCGCTGTCCACAAGTTGTACAAGCTGTCTATTGTTAATATATAAGGTTTTTATCCAAGAGGTAATCGTATTGACTTTGAAAAAAGCCTCATTCGATTTAAATTGAAAATTCTAGATCCGTCTTTTAAAGTCAAGAATAATTGGTTAGTAAGCACACCCCCCCCCAACCCCCAGGCCATAAAACTTGAAACTTTTTACAATCTAAAACAAACAAAAATAATTAAAAGAAACTTTCCAAAAAATAAGTTTTTCAAAGAAAAGTAAAGGCTACTTTAAACTTAAGCTCAGGAGATACAAATACCTGATAAAATTCAAACTCAAAACAACCAGAAATTAATATTAAAGAATGAATGAAGCCCAAAACGAACAGAAATTAAATAAACAATCTTAGCAAAAAACATACACTAAGTAATAATTTAAATGAGTAAATAGATCTTAAAGCGAGGAATGCTTAGATTGAATATGAAAATCAAGCTTAAAACGAATAAAAATATTTTGCTATTACAGTATAAATGAAACTTAAAACGAACATTGATTGTATTAACAATCAATGCGAGCAAACATACAATATATAATAATGTAAATGAACAAATAAATCTTAAAACAAGTGAAACTTAAATTGTACATGCAAATCAAGTTTGAATCGAATAAAAATAACTACAAACAAGAGTTTGGGTATTGCCTCACAGAAAAAGCCTGAAACCTACTTTGTCATTGGTGCTTTACTGAGAACGAACTACATTACAAATGATTTCTTTTTTACTTAATAGTGAAAATAAATATTAAATGAGAGTAAAATTTTAAACTGATGAGCTTTCAGCAATAAATATCATTATGCATCAAATATTCAGTTTAATTCATTAGTTCTTTCCAAGATTGGTCAAGACAAATATAGTTTACTACAAAAAAAAAATTGGACATTGCCCCCTTCTTTAACTGTAAAAACACAAGGCCTTCTGCGTCATTGGCTCTTCACTGAAAACGAATTACTTGTATATTACAAATTTGTTCTTTTCCAGTTCTTACAGCATTGAAAATGAAAATAAAAATTACAGTGAAAAAAAAATCTTGAACTGATGGATCTTTCATCAATTAACATCATTATATATCTAATATTAAATTTGATCTTGTTTATACATTCCAAGACTGTTCAATACTCATACAGTTTTCAGTAAGGCGCCAATGACGCAGCAGGTTTTAGGCCTCTGCAGTGAGGTGATACCCAAACTCTGGTTTGTAGTTTTTTTTAATTCGATTCCTTACATAAACCTATTTGTTTTGTGTGTCCCTCACCCTATAGCCGTGTGTCTGAGTGACTGTGCTGCCATCTAGAGCTGTAGAAGTGAAGATACCATCAGTAGTCTCTCGACTTTATTTTTGCATTTTCTTAAATCTCCAACTTTTAATAAACATTTTAAATTTGCTAAAGTATTCTAAGAATAATGGTAATATAACAGAGTAATGCATAAAATATTTTTATTTGAAATAATAACATGTAGAATGTTAACATATAAATATGTTACAACATTATTATACAATGTTAATATCATAGAACAACTTTGGACATTTTGAATCTGTTCCAAAAAATAATTCATCATGTTCTCTCTTGATACTGCAGCTACTCTATTTTCTTACTTCGTAAATTCGCTTCTCTGAAAACAAATTACTCGTATATTACAAATTTATTCTTTTCCAGTTCTTATAGCATTGAAAATGAAAATAAAAATTACAGTGAAAAAAATCTTGAACTGATGGATCTTTCAACAATTAATATCATTATATATCTAATATTCAATTTGATTTTGCTTATACTTTTCAAGACTGTCCAAGACTCATATAGTTTTCAGCGAGGCGCCAATGACGCAGCACGTTTTACGCCTCTGCAGTGAGGCGTTACCCAAACTCTTCTTTGTAGTTTTTGAATTCGATTCCTTAAATAAACCTAACTTTTTTGTATGTCCCTCACACTATAGCCTGTGTTTGAGTGATTGTGCTGCTATCTATAGCTGTAAATGTGAAGATGGCATCAGTAGTCTCTCGACTCTGTTTTTGCATTTTATTAAATCTCTGACTTTTTAATAAACATTCTAAACTTGTTAACGTACCCTAAAAATAATGGTAATAAAACAAAGTAATGCATATAATATTTTTATTTGAAATAACAACATGTAAAATATTAACATATAAATATGTTACAACATTATTATACATTGTTAAAATCATAGAACAACTTTGGACATTTTGAATCTGTTCCAAAAAATAATTCATCATGTTCTCTCTTGATACTGCAGGTACTCTTTTCTCTTACTTCGTAGCCAGTAGAATAATCATTATTTCATTTTGAGTCATTGACAATTTTTAGTGGGATGTTACCTACAGATTCAAAATACTTTTCATTTTTCGTATTATTAGGTTCATTGGGTATAAGATCAATATTTACTATTATTTTCCATGACCACACTGCCTTTTTTATAATGAAATCTATAAGAATTCCAAATAGGGATAGGTCCTTTTATTAGACAGTGAAACGAAAATATAAAACAAAGACTCTAAATATTTCGATGACACAGTCGGTCCTCATCAGTAGTAAAGTTACTAACATATCAAAATTAAAACAAACTGATTTTATACTAACGAAAATAATCACTTCTGGGTCGAAGCCAGTTACCGGTTCATTGACTTAAAAAGTTCACTAACTCTTCTTGAATTTTTTAATGCTGCGTTGAGTAAAGGTGGTACAAGTTTCTTCAAAATTGCAGGTCAAAGCAGGTTACCGGTCCATTGGTTTAGAAAGCTCACTAACTGTTCTTGAATCTTGTAATACTGCATTGCATGTTCTTCTAATTCTATTCAACGCAGCATTACAAGATTCAAGAACAGTTAGTGAACTTTTTAAGTCAATGGACCGGTAACCTGCTTTGACCTGCAATTTAGAAGAAACTTATACTACCTTAACTCAACGGAGCATTAAAAAATTCAAGAATAGTTAGTGAGCTTTTTAAGTCAATGGAGCGCTAACTTGCTTTGACCCGGAAGTGATTATTTTCTTTAGTATAAAAGCAGTTTGTTTTAATTTTGATATGTTAGTAATTCTACTGACGATGACGACCGACTGTGTCATCGAAATATTTAGAGTCTTTGTTTTATATTTCCGTTTAACTGTCTAATAAAAGGACATATCCCTATTTGGAATTATTATTAATTTGGTCATGGAAAAGGCAGTGTGGTCATGGAGAAAAATAGTAGCCTCGTATATATGGGGATGAAAGACCAACTTCAGAATCAGCAACCTTTCATTTGCTATTAGAAGAATAAAAGGATAAATTTAGGACCTGTAAATTCAGCATTATTTAATTTTTGATTAGAAGAATATTGAACGGAGCATTACGAGATTCAAGAACAGTTAGTGAACTTTCTAAGTCAATGGACCGGTAACCTGCTTTGTCCCGGAAGTGATTATTTTGTTTTGTATGAAAACAGTTTGTTTTAATTTTGATATGTTAGTAACTCTACTGATGATGATGACCGACTGTGTCATCGAAATATTTAGAGTCTTTGTTTATTTAGGACCTATCCCTATTTGGAATTCTTATTGATTTCGTCAAGATCAATAGTAGTAACAATGTTCACTTGCTCCTTATTTTTCCATCAATTTATCTTTACATTCATTAGTGATATTGTTTGTTAATGTCCTTCTTATTTTGCTGGCAACTTCACTGTCTATTCTCAAATTGTTTTAGACAGGTAACAGTTTTAGCACGTAGACAAGATATGATTTATTACGTTAGTGTAGCAGTTGGCTTTTCTTTTCTCCTTTGCTTTCATTTGAATAGTAATACAAGAACAATGGGAATAAGATCTATCAATAGGTAACGTGTTACCAGAACCATTGGCAAGAAGATGCCCATCTTCATCAACTATTATTTTTATGTTGGCATTTTCTTTTAGCACTATCGTCTCTGGTGCTCTCACTCTCGCATATCCACCTTGAGCAATGTTAAATGGTGTTGCTAGTCCAAAGTAATTTAGCTTTTTACTGTCATGACAATGCACACATACATTTCCAATAATATCTCCATTAATGCTTGTTTCATAGTTCAAATATCGATCTTTGTCGGCATTCAAAACAGCGATGATTCAAACAGCGGCATTCAAAACAATCGTGTGTGCACAATTTCTTTGAATAATTCATTTTCACTTTTTCCTAAATATGAAGCAAGGTGTTTATTCTACCAATGTGTGAAAATTACTAATTTAATACATACATTTAACCAGGTAGTGACGATGACCTGCCATAGAGCATCACTGAGACAGCCACATAGTGTCTATGAGCAACTATAGAGTATCATTGATACTGCCAAAGAAATAAATAAAAATAAATAAATAGAAACCTATTTCTATTTGTATATACATCAATTTCTCAGATCCCTATCTTATTACTTATAGCCTACAAAAGATTTGATATAGAATCTAATCATTCTGATCTTTAGGTTTTCTCAATTTTATCCTACGTAACCGACAAAGGATGATGACAAAGAATTTAATCACTCTGATACTTAGATTACGTCAATATTATCCTATGTAACCATCAAGAGAAGTTGATAATGAACGTGTCTGGGGGGGGGGTGTTTGCTTTTCCCAATGCCTGTCTTTGTCGGTTGGTATGTCTGAATCTATGTATTTGTATGTGTTTATCACTCTGTTGGCTTGTTTTTCTGGGATTGGTGCGTCAGTTTGTATGTTTGTATGTCAGAATCTATGTATTTGTATATGTTTTTTGTCTCTCTCACTCTTTGTCTATGTGCAAGGGCTGGTGTTTGCATGTTACAGTGCCTGTCTCTGTCGGTTTGTATATTTTAATATATTTATTTGTATGTGTCAAGGTATCCCTCCAAAATAAAGAATTAACATATATATCTTAATGGAGTTAGCATTCCCTGAGATTTATAACTCATAATTGATAAGAAATTAATGTCCAAGCCTTCATCGCTTTTAAATAATCAGTTTCAGAAATAATCAGTTATAAGTTCTTATATACCCCCAGAGCATAACTTAAAACCGTTGCCCTGAGGGTTGTGGGGGAGTTTCCTCCTCTTTACTTAGTCCCCGTTTCTTGTCTCGTTCTCGAGTGTCCCCATCCTTTACTTAGGCAGCGCGATCGTGCTCCCTATGATTTATTCAATTCTATTCATTCAAATAAAAATGAAACATAGCACCAATAATAATAAGGATCTCGGAAGTGAACTTGTTGAGGACCGTAGCAACAAAAATTAAAACGAAGAAGAGAGAAAAAAAGAAAAAAAAGAGAAAACACGAGTAAATTCAAGCAAATTGATTAAAATTTAGAACATTGTAATATCAAAGTTTATAAACATTGTTATAGAGCGTGCAAAAACTTGTGAATAGCTAAATACTGGAGGGTATTATATTCCATTGAAGTATAGATTTATAAATGGAGGGTCGCTGGGCGGAGCTAGAGACACACATGGGGACAATAAGGGAACGGTTGGATGAACGGAGACAGAGGCCTTCAGAATTGTTACAATTAAAATAAGATAATAATTGGGAGTAGAATGCTTATATTGAATTTGCTCGGGTATATAGCAATTCACATGTTATTCGCCCACTTTACGTTCCATGGCACCTTTCCATGGCAGATTATCAGACTGATTATTGCTACTGTTGTCAATTGCATATGGAATTATACAAAAACCTATCAAACAGCTTTCTTGGCCAACCAGACAGGTTTCTGGGCCAACCAGACAGGTTTCTGGGTCAACCAGACAGGTTTCTGGGCTAAAACGGGGATTCCCCACACAAATTTGTTTCAACTCCAAGTTTTTTTCAACCAGACTGGTTTTTGAGCCAACATCCATTTTTTTTGGGAGCCAATCAGAGAACTGCTTACATATGATTTTCCCTTTGCATAACAATTCGTCATTGAAATTCCGTATAAAATGTTCATGCACTACAATTTAATTTCCATTATGTTTTAACATATCGGACAAAGTACAATGAATTTTATTAACTTAAAAAAACAATGGATATTTCATTTGTCAATGTGAGCATTGTTTACTGAATTTCTTAGATAAAAAGCATGTATTTCCAGATAAAAAGCATTTACCAGTAAATTCAAATTTCAGGGGGACTTAGCCCCCCCCTCCCCTCCAACAATACAAACCCTTAAAATATGATGTGTATAGTTTTTAGAAAACGCTCGGTATTCTTTTTCTATTATGTAAATAAAATATCTCCTCCATTGCTTTATTTACAAGTTTTAATTGTTTTGAAACAGTTTTTTTCGTTCAAAAATGTCCTTTTCCAATCGGGCGTTTAAAATGTGCTGTCACAAAACCATTTGTGTTTAACATGTTACCAAGATGGGATAATTTCAAAACAACATTTGGCAAGCGCATTATCTGAATTAAGAAAACAAAGGAATGGAAACGTGTAATTCCAAACGCTTTGAAGAAAGAGAGTTTGTTTTTTGGCCAAATTAGACAGATATTTTTGAATTATATTTGATGAAAGCAAATGGATTTCACAGATGATTAAGAAGCTTTTATAAAAATGTATGACAGGGAAGGGGGGGGGGTAATGTATCGATTCTAACACGGTTTTTTCTTTACTTGGTACCCGTTAAAAACGAAATTTTTCGTGTTAAATAAGTAATTCTTGTATCTTTTAAAAGAGCTTTACGGGGTTTGAAAGATACTCTATTTCCTGATTCCGTGTGGTTAGAAGGGGATTCTTTGTGCAGACTAATTTTCTCTTCTGTAAAAAAAGGAATATTTTTTTTCCATGCTAAATTTTGCATTATTTTAAGGAAGAGAATTCCTAAAATTACTCTCCCTCGGAAAAGAGAGCTAAGACTAACGGTGTTGCTCCAATACAACAAGTGGAGATAAGCGGTCCATTGGGGGCCACTCACATCCATTCCAGACCAGAGCTTCCTGTCCAAAACCCACCAGTGCCAACCCCTATACAGCCAGGTAGAAAGCTGAAAAGAGAATGGATGGTTGCTCACATGAGGGGGAGCCCCACTGGCTCATCTGTACAAGCCAGTGACATCGCCACCACATCTATGCAAGAAACGGACGGTACTCAACAGCAGTCTGAATTTGGAAATGTGAGTATTTTCATCTCTAGCTTCTACCTATTTCTATCCATCTTTTTTCTTGTTTTTTTAAGTATTTTCTTTTCGCCATTTTTCAACACTGTAAAAGTGTATGTCAGAGGTATTAAAATGTAAATCCCTCGCCCCCAACCATTGTTTTAAATTTCTCTGCTCCCCTCAGAGATAGCTGAATATAATGCATTTTTTTTATTGGTAAAGAAAGCACTCTTTTGCGTCTTTCTGAACTTTCTGTGAGAGGGGGGTGGAGGCAAGTATTTAGTTTAAATAATTCTAGGAGGAATTGAGTTTTGGGGATGGGGTGAAAAAATGAACATGTTTTTCTTTTAACTTTATAAAATAATGGTTATGTCACATAGAAAATAAAACCTTTTTTTCTATAGGTTAATGAATTAGCCTTTTCGCCATTTTTCAACACCGTAAAAGTGTATGTCAGAGATATTAATATGTAAATCCCCCTTCCCTCCCAACCATTGTTTTGAATTTTTCTGCCCCCCTCAGAGATAGCCGAGTATAATGCATTTTTTTATTGGCAAAGAAAGCACTCTTTTGCGTCTTTCTGAACTTTCTGTGGGAGGAGGGTGAAGGCAAGTATTTAGTTTAAATAATTCTAGGAGGAATTGAGTTTTGAAGATGGGGTGAAAAAATGAACATGTTTTTTAACTTTATAAAATAATCGCTGTTTCACATAGAAAATAAAACCTTTTTTCTATAGGTTAATGAATTAGCCTTTTCGCCATTTTTCAACACTGTAAAAGTGTGTGTGTGCGTGTTTGTGTGTTTGTGTATGTATGTGTGTGCGTGTGTGTGTGTGTGTGTGTGCGTGAGTGTGTGTGTGTGTCTGTGTGTGAGCGGTGCATGCGCCGCATCTACTCAATAATTCATTGAGATAGTATAATGAATAGTGCAAATTCAATAACAACATAATGATTGAATGGTATATATTTATTTCTTATGTTTGATCTGAGTGCTGTAATTTTTTCAATATATATATATCAAGCGAATTGTATTTCAATACTGATTTTGAATATCTTTAAATTATTTCGTTTAACCTAATCCATCAAAAGT
Source organism: Artemia sp. Kazakhstan ARC1039 (assembly GCA_029168905.1). NCBI lineage: Eukaryota > Metazoa > Arthropoda > Branchiopoda > Anostraca > Artemiidae > Artemia > Artemia sp. Kazakhstan ARC1039. Next base: position 206 of record JAQQPU010016640.1, on the reverse strand, counting down.
TATGAGAAATTTAAGAATTTTTGAAGTAAAAATTCTGACGTCCTATAATTTGTTTCCGCAGCAAGTTCAGAGACATTCTATCTGACGCTGTTTCCGCAGTGCGTTATAGGCTAATGGAATATAGGCTAAGGGGTTAGAAACATAATTTCAACCTGTAAGAATATTTCAGCGTGTGTGCGCATGTGTGTGTGTGTGTGTGTGTGTGT
>JAQQPU010016639.1:0-19657 GCA_029168905.1 Artemia sp. Kazakhstan ARC1039 | reverse complement strand
ACAATAGTTTTATGCAATTAACAAAAAAGTATTTGGACTGCAACTCTACCTCATTTCCTCTAATGAAATTCGAAAATTAATTCTTTCATACATTTAAATCATTTTGAAGTACCTCTACTCCTCCCTCTAGAGAGCCCTAACCTTTCAAAATATGTGTAGCCTATTATGAAAGTGAAACCTCTTAAAATAGATGTTCTGCTTAAATGAAGTACAATCAAACTGTTGTCAGCTTCACAACTTTGCTTAATCCTATATAAGATTTTAAAGATATGCAAATATATATCCTAAATTCTAAGAAAAAACTATTGATGTGCTTAAAATTCTACTCAAAAACAGGAATTGCATTTTCAGAAATAAAGCCAGAGAAAAAGAAACTGATAACTGAAAATTAAGGTAAAATGTTCTTTTGTCAAAACTTCAATAGGCATAGACCTGTCATGTAGGCAAAGGACCCTCAAGAGGGAGAAGGAGTGGAGGTAGGTGCTTCAAAATACTTTCAGTAGAAATTTATAATTTTGACCCCTGATAAGGAGACATGTTAAGAAAACAATTCTTACTTTAAAATATGTAGGCCTATAATGATCCTAGTTAATATACTATCCAAGGGGAGAACATTTATCATCAAGTCTTTCCTCTATAAATCCTTCTTTTTCCAGCTTAAAAGAAAAAGTTTCCTAAAACAACCATGCTGAGATTCAATGCTTAAATCTTTTGAAATTGCTGCTATAAATTGCCGCCAAATAAGTTGTTTTATAGATAGCATTCATGCTGGTCTTTGTAATTCTGTTTTTTTAATGAGCAGTGGTGCAAATACAAAATATTAATAGCAGTGGCAAAAATAAAAATATTGCTATAAATATACATATAGACATACAGAGTATATACCCCCACCCCCCTAATGTGCAAATATATAACAAAATTGCATTCTGAACCTAAATATAACCAAATGAACTGTACCCCAACCCCTAAATATATCCAAATCAGGGTATATATTTGCACATCAGGGGGGTAGGGGCAAAATTTATTTGTGATGTAAATGAAGGTTATATTTAGAATCAGAATGCAATTTTGGTTGTATATTTGCACATTAAGGGGGTGGGGGTATAATATATATTTTTTTTTTAATGATAGAAATTGGTGTGGCAAAAATAAAAATTAAACAACTATTTACATGTTTACATATAAGTATTTACATGTTTACATCACATTAGGGGGGCTGGGGGTATATACTCTGTATGTATATGTATATTTACAGCAATATTTTGATTTTTGCCACTGCTATTAATATTTGTATTTGCACCACTGCTCATTAAAAAAATATGGAATTACACAGATAGGCATGAATGCCATCTATAAAATAACTTATTTGGCAACCCATAGCAGCAATTTCAAAAGACTTAAGCATTGAATCTCAGCATGGTGGTTTTTGGAAACTTTTTCTATTAAGCTGGAAAAAGAAGGATTTTTAGAGGAAAGACTTGATGATAAAGGTTCTCCCCTTGGATAATATGTTAACTAGGATCATTATACATATTTTAAAGTAAGAATTGTTTTCTTAACATGTCTCCATATCAGGGGCCACAATTTTAAATTTTTACCATACTTTCCTGGGACACAATTAAGTGTAGCCAATAGCATCCCTGAAAGTTTCATTTTCCTAACCTAAACCCATTCCAAGATTGCCAAAAGAGCTAAAGCTGAATTTTACCAAAATGAAACTTTTAGTAATGGCTAAAATTTTAGTTTAGCTACTTTAATCTATCTTGGAAAGGGGTTAGGTTAGGAAAATTAAACTTTCAGTAATGAATCCAAGGCCAAGAATCTACTCTGGGAAGGCAGGCTAGTGCCATATTTCTATGTTAACCCTCTTCTGATTTCTAAATACTAAAAATTTGCCTAAACCTACTTTACAGATCTATTGAAATTTTGACAAAACAACATTTTCCCTTAACTTTCAGTTAGGCTATCAGTTTCCTTGTCTCTAGTTCTGAAAATGCAATGTCTGTTATTTTGTGTAGAATTTTAAGCCATATCAGTAAGTTTTTTTTCTAAATTTAGGAAATGTACTTGCAGGTTTTTGAAACCTCATAAATTGAGACTGAGCAAAGCTGTGAAGTTGAAAACAGTTTTGATTTCCAAGTTTTAGAAATTTGCCTATTTGACAAGTATTGTCTTCAGTTCAGTTATCAGTTCCTTTTTCTCTGGTTTTAGTTCTGAAAATACAATTCCTGTTATCTGAGTAGAATTTTAAGCCATATCAGTGGGTTTTTTTTCTAAATTTAGGAAATGTATTTGCAGATCTTTGCAACCTCATAAATAAGGATTGAGCAAAGTTTTGAAGCTGAAAGTAGTTTTGTTGTACTTATTTTAAGTACAAGATCTATTTTGCAAGGTTTTGCTCTTATAACACAAATATTTCAAAGATCATTGAAGGTTGGGGCTGTCTAAAGGGAGAAGGAGTAGAGGTAGGCACATCAAAATACCTTCCCAGGACCAAATTTAATATTTAGTGTAGATCCATCACAAAAAGTTTCATTTTCTTAACCTAACCTCTTTCCAAGATAGCAAAAAGTAGCTAAATTAGAATTCTACTCTTTTTATGGATCATTTCACTTCAATTAATAAGCAGGCCTTTTAGCATATTTCTCTTTAAAACCTGGACACTGGGCCAAACAAAACCAGAGCCAAAGCTAGGGTTTTGAGTTGGGGAGGGGGATACAAAGAATGTGCCAACAAAATAATCCAGTCTGCCAAGAAATGCAGATATATAAGCTAAGTTAACATGCCCAACACACAGTGCTGACACCTTGGGACAATCAAAGGCATCAGCACACAGTGCTGACACCTTGGGACTTTGGGGAGGGGGAAGTCACACCCTCCCCCTCCTAAACTACAACAGGGTAAATAATAAACTCTAGCCAATTGTAACTGAAAACTTAAACAGGCATTTGAAAAGCTCTTCAAGGAAGAATTGTCATTTGAATCTGTTATAAGTCTTACTTATAAGTTTATTAGAAAATGAAAATATGGAAATTTAGGAAAATAGTACACAATAGCGACACAACTATCTCCTAAATATTCTTAGAAATTCCTGATGTGTTTTAGATAGGGTCTTTTGACAACTTGAATGCACTTAGTGTCTTTTTATAATGTTCGGTATTCCTCCTCAACATTCCATGGAAGCATCTGCTTAGTATCTGTAGCTGTTCTCAAGATGGTACAGATGCACCCTATTCACAAATTAGAAGCACATAGTGTGCTGGAGTTTATCTTAACATATTCTGAAAGTTTCAACTTAATACCCTGGCTGTTCCTAATACTTTGTAGATACACACTTTTGACAATTGGATGTATAATTTTTCTTGGTTTATTTCAAAATCCTGATCAGTATTCCCTGAAAGTTTTGACTGAACACCCCTAGCAATTCTTGAGGTATTGTAGATATGGCCTTTTGACATTGATGTACATGGTGCCATTTGATTTAGTTCAAATTCTTCATATTTTTGACAACCTGGAAGCACATTATAACTTGATTTAGTTCAAAATTTCCTAAAGGTTTTAGGGAATTCCCTGTAACCTTGCTTGCAACCCTAAGCTATTCTTGAGATATTCTAGATATGCAACTTTGAAACATATTCCTAATATGTTGTAGATATACACTTTTTACAATTGGATGTATGATGTGTCTTGGTTTATTTCAAAATCCATATCAGTATTCCCTGAAAGTTTCAACTGAACACCCTTAGGGCAACATGCCCTGAATTTCTCAACTTCATATAGTGCCTTTTGATTTGGTTCAACATCTCCTTTAATATTTTCTTAAAGTTCCAATTGAATACCTTAGCTACTTTTGGGGAATTCCCCTTTTACAACATGTAAGTATATAGTGTTCTCTGATTTAATTCAGTGTGACATGAAACTTTTCATGGCCCCTAATTCCATGGCATGAAACTTTTCATTAACCTAATACCCTTAGCTTGTTCAAAACATATTGAATATATGCTGTTTTGAAAACTTAGATGGATATAGTGTCTTTTTGTTTAATCAATTAAAAAAAAAATTTCCACAAAATAAGTTTTTCAAAGAAAAGTAAAGAACTCCCTTAAACAAAAAATTAGCTAAAATTAAATCAAATAGGCCTAATCTACCAAGTGTGAAACTACCACAAATCAACATTGATAAATAAATGAAACCCAAAATGAACAGAAATTACAATAATTAACTGAGTCAAGCTCAAAACGAGCAGAAATTAACATAAGTTGGGTGCAAAACCCCTATGCCTTCCCAAGGCCAGAACAAAGTTTGCACTTTACTGAAAAAATACAAATGAATGTGCATTGTTGGTTTAATATTCATATACTGGTATTTAGTAATCAAAATGTTTATATTATTTGATTTATTGAAATTATACAAGTAAAAACATTTATATTTTTTCAGTAAAGTGCAAACTTTGTTCTGGCCTTGGGAAGGCATAGGGGTTTTGCACCCAACTTATGTTAATTTCTGCTCATTTTGAGTTTGACTTGGTTAATTATTGTAATTGCTGTTTGTTTTGGGTTCCATTTATTTATCAATGCTGATTTGTGGTAGTTTCACGCTTGGTAGATTATTTCATTTTATTTTTGCTAATTTTTTGTTTAATGGAGTTCTTTATTTTTCTTTGAAAAACTTATTTTGTGGAAAAAGCTTTTTAAATTAATTTCTGTTCATTTTACATTGACATAGTCTTTTCAGGAAAAAAGAACATAATACTTTAGTGTTGGGCGTTTAATACTATTACTACTACTACTACTGCCTGTTTTATCTAAAATGTCTTTTATTTCAAGTAATTATTAATTTTTTTTTCTCTGTGAGAGTAAATCTTCATAACCTACCTTAAGAAACCCATCATGTAGGTATTTTGGAAAATCGCACTGCCTTTCAATGACATACAAATAACAATTTACCAATTTCTTTATTACACAGTAAAAATAACAAAATCTCTGAATATTTTTGTTACATACACAGTGACCATCATCAGTAGACAAATTCTTTACCTGCTGATGACGGTTACTGTGGTGTGACCGATTTATCCAGAGATTTTTTCATTGTTTTTACTGTCTAATAAAAGGATTTATCTTCATTAAATTGCTACTTGTATGTAACATATCACTTGGTAATTGAACAATTCTCAATCAAAATTTAATCATTGAGACTAGTATGTAACTAGTAGATATTAGAGGTTATACTAATGAGCAACATTTTTGTATTTACGCCATATTTACCTTTTTTGACTTTTTCAAGTTTCAGTAAATCCTTGACCACGCAGTAAATAGCAAAGCTGGTTCTGTGTCTTTTTTTTTTTTTTTTTTTTTTTTTTTTTTTTTTACTAGTCCCGCATATAGCCCACCAAAATATTATCATACCCAACAGGTGGGGCCTGCACCCTACATTTGGAATCACGGGTCCAGAGTAATAAGCTAAAACTTTCAGGACTTGTTAAGGGGGATGTTAGAATAACACTATGTGGGAATGTTGAAATAAATCTAAACACTCTATCTCAATTCAATTTAATAAAAAGCTATAACAGCTATAGCCTAACAACAACTTGGAGTATTAATTGAAACTTACAGTGTATGTTGAGGGGTATGTTGAACTAACCATAAGGTACTAAATGGATACAGCTTCTGATATTTCTACTGCTACTGTTAATACTTTTGCTAATACTAAGGGTATTGAGGAGAAATTTCCACGAAATGCTGGAGCATTTTTAACTAAATTGAATAAAATTATATCATGTACATAGTGTGACTATAAGTAGTAGTAGTAGCAGTATATTACTGCTTCTGCTACTAGTACCACTATTACCAAGGCTAATGGTATTCATTTGTAACTTTCAGAGACTATTGGGGAGAAGTTGGGCTGTGTCAAAATTCTATGTGCATGCAGATCCTCAAAAGTGCATACAAGCAATATCTCTAAAACATTAAAGAATTAAGTTGAAACTATCCAGGGGTGAGGAGAGAATGTTCAACCAGACCAAAAAGGCACATTTTGAATACTATTACTGCTACTACTAATGATCCTATTACTACTATCCCTAACACTATTCCCAATGCTCTTGCTAAGATAATTACTACTATTGCTAATGGCAAGGTTATTAATAAGACTTTTAGGAAATGGTGAGGGCAGTGTAGAACTGAATCATAAAAATAATGTACATGTGGGTTATTAAAGGGATGTATTAACAATATCCCCGTAACGCCTTAGGATATTAAGCTGAAACTTCCAGGGGTGCAAATGTTACTCCCAATTTTGTTAGTACTTCTTTTACTAGCATTACTGCTATTATTTAAATAAATCAAAATAGTTTAAGTGCATCTAGGGTGTCAAAATAGATCAGTTTGTTAAGATATCCAGGCAGGATATCTTAGGACTGGAAAAGGGTATAAAGTAAAAACTATCAGGGAAAGTTTATGTTGCTTTAAAATTAAAACAAAAGGCAGCATTTTCGTGCTGGTTGTAAATAACAAATTTCAACAATATCTTAAAAATTATTGAAGGCAATAAGTTGAAACTTTCAGAGCTACTACTATTACTATTTCTGTTCATACTATTGAACTAAACCAAAAGGATGTAAGTGCATCTAAGTTGTCAAAATGGAATTGACAGAATGTTTTAAGAACAAGATAGAGCGTTAAATTGTATTTTTCATGGAAATTTGAGGTACAAAAATAATACAAAAAGTACAATCTGTATCCAGGTTTTCAAAAGGGTGTATACTGTTAGAAACTGTAAAAAAAAAATTGTCAGACACATAAATATTGAGCCAAAATCTAATTTATAAGAGAGAAAAACCAAAAACATTTAGAATATTCTTCTGTTAACCAATGAAAAAGATTATGTCTAAAAACAAACAAAAATTAATTAAAAAAAAAAACTTATTCCCTAAAAGAAGTTTTCCAGAGAAAAGTAGAGTTACATTAAACAGAGATGAGCAGAAATAAAGTCAAATTATTTTCCAAGCATAAAATCAACGTAAATCATCATCAATAAATAAATGAAATACAAAACAAATGGAAATAATAAATCCAGAATTATTAAGACTTTCTGGAATGAATATCAGTATATATATTAAGTCAATCCACAATCGTTTGGTTATTTTTCAATAATCTTGGTTATGATGGTATTTTTTTTCATTATTATTAGAAATTAAGACGCATAGACTGAAATAAAAACTGTTTTCAGTAAAGTACAAATTATGTTCTGGTGTTCAGAAGGAAAGGGGGTGGAGGGGGAGGGGCATCTTTACTCTGCTTAGTTTCTGCTCGTTTGAATATGGCTCAGCTATGCAATGTAATTTCTTTTCTTTTTGGGTTTTATTTATTTATAGTTATAGTTAATAGTAGGATTGTGGGGAGTAATATTAATAGCAGCAGTAGCAGTAATAGAATTCACATTTTACCTTATTGGTCTAGTTCAAAATTCCCTCTTTGTGCCCTGATACTTTCATCTGAATACTTTAATCTGTTTCTGAGATCTTGGACATAGCTGATACATCCTTTTGACAAATTACATGCACATAGTGTTTTGATTTAGCTCTCTAATACCCTTAATCTCCTTAGCTTTAGTTGTAATAGTAATTATGCTAATATTGGCTTTTGGTTAGTTCAACACCCCCCCCCCCCCCCCAAAAAAAAAAATCAATGAAAATGTCACCTTTATACCCTTACTCTTATTGGTAATATTAGGAACAGTAATAGCATTAGTATGCCCAAACTGCCTTTTGGTCAGTTGAACATCCTTCTCAACATGTCCTGGTTCCTCAAATTGAACACTAAACCATTCCTAAAATATTGCCAATATATACTTTTGACAGTTGTTTGCACATAGTGTGTTCTGATTTTAGTTTGACTTCCAATCAACATATTTTGAATTTTTACCTTATCACCCGTAGCCTTAGTAGTAATCACAAAAGAATTACTAGGTTTAGAAATATAAGCGGTGGTAGTAGCAGTAGATAATTCCCTCCAACATTCCCTGAGAACTTTACCTGAATGCCATTGGTTTTTTTTTACACAAAAGGTCCAACACGTCCCCTTCCCCGATAACAAATTCTATATGTAAAGAATCAAAGAATTGTGTATCTTACAGTCCTTGCCCAAAGGACAACTTCTTTTGAATTTTACACCTTAATACCTTTAGCCTTAGTAGCAACCATAATAGAAGTAGCAGGTGTAGAAACATAAGTGGCGATAGTAGCAGTGTGAGTAGTAGTAAATAACACCCCCAACATTCCCTCAGAACTTCACCTAAATGCCGTTGACCTTTTTTTTTTACGCAAAGAGTCAAACACGCCCTCTTCCCCAATAACAAATTCTATACGTAAAGAATCAGCTAATTGTGTAACTTATGATGAGGGGGATGGTCAATTGACCAAAAGGCAATATTTGCGCGCTACTACTCCTACTATTACTACTGCTATTACTGCTACTTCTATTTGCGACTACTACAAAGGCTAAGGGTGCTAAGCGGAAAATTTCTAGAAATATTCAGGGAGAAGTTGAACTAAATTCAAACACATTATGTGCATCCAGGTTGCCAAAAGGGTGCATCAGCAATATTTTAGGAACGACTTAGAATATTCAGTTAAAACTTAAAGGGAATGATGTGGGGGACGCTGAACAAACCAAAAGGCAATATTTACATGCTACTACTACTGCTGTCACTGTTGCTCCTACTAAAACTCAAGCTAAGAGTAGTAAGGTGAAAATTTCAGTTCATGTTGAGAGGATACTGAACTAAATCAAAACGCACTGTATTGATGCAGGTTGCCAAAAAAAAAGTATCAAAAATATCACCAGAACTGCTTAGAGTATGGAGGCAAAACTTTTAGGGTATGCCAAGGGGGATGTTGAACTAACCAAAAGCCACTACGAGGATATTAGTCCTGCTGCTGTTAAAATTACTGCTACTACTGAGGCTAAAGTGGAACTTTTAGAGGATGCTATAAAATTAAATCAAAAGGCAGCATTTCCATGCTGGTTGTAAATAACAAATTTCAATAATACTTAAAAATTATTGAAGGTAATTAGTTGAAACTTTCAGAACTACTACTATTACTGTTTCTGTTCATACTATTGAACTAAACCAAAAGGATGTAAGTGCATCCAAGTTGTCAAAATAGAATAGACAGAATGTTTTAAGAACAGGATAGAGCGTTAAATTGTATTTTTCATAGAAAATTGAGGTACAAAAATAATGCAAAATGTACAATCTGTATCCAGGTTTTCAAAAGGGTGTATACTGTTAGAAACAGTAAAAATTTTTGTCAAACATATTAATATTGAGCCAAAATCTAGATTCAGAGAGAGAAAAACCGAAAACATTTAGAATATTCTTCTATTAACCTATGAAAAAGATTATGTCTAAAAACAAACAAAAATTAATTAAAAAAAAAACTTATTCCCTAAAAAAGTTTTCCAGAGAAAAGTAGAGTTAAATTAAACAGAGATAAGCAGAAATAAAGTCAAATTATTTTCCAAGCATAAAATTAACGTAAATCATCGTCAATAAATAAATGAAATACAAAAGAAATGGAAATAATAAATCCAGAATTATTAAGACTTTCTGGAATGAATATCAGTATATATATTAAGTCAATCCACAATTGTTTGGTTATTTTTCAATAATCTTGGTTATGATGGTGTTTTTTTCATTATTATTAGAAATTAAGACACATAGACCGAAATAAAACTGTTTTCAGTAAAGCACAAATTGTGTTCTGGTGTTCAGAAGGAAAGGGGGTGGAGGGAGAGGGGCATCTTTGCTCTGCTTATTTTCTGCTCGTTTGAATATGGCTTGGCTATGCAATGTAATTTCTTTTCTTTTTGGGTTTTATTTATTTATAGTTATAGTTAATAGTGGGAGTATGAGGAGTAATATTAATAGCAGCAGTAGCAGTAATAGTATTCACAATTTCACATTTTAACTTATTGGTCTAGTTCAAAATTCCCTCTTCGTGCCCTGATACTTTCATCTGAATACTTTAATCTGTTTCTGAGATCTTGGATATAGCTGATACGTCCTTTTGACAAATTACATGCACATAGTGTTTTGATTTGGCTCTCTAATACCCTTAGTCTCCTTAGCTTTAGTAGTAATAGTCATTATGCTAATATTGGCTTTTGGTTAGTTCAACACCCCCCCCCCCCCAAAAAAAAAAATCAATGAAAATGTCACCTTTATACCCGTAACCTTATTGGTAATATTAGGAACAGTAATAGCATTAGTATGCCCAAACTGCGTTTTGGTCAGTTGAACATCCTTCTCATCATGTCCTGGTTCCTCAAATTGAACACTAAACCATTCCTAAAATATTGCCAATATATCCTTTTGACAATCGTTTGCACATAGTGTGTTCTGATTTTAGTTCGACTTCCAATCAACATATTTTGAATTTTTACCTTATCACCCTTAGCCTAAGTAGTAATCACAAAAGAAGTACTAGGTGTAGAAATATAAGCGGTGATAGTAGCAGTATGAGTAGCTGTAGATAATTCCCTCCAACATTCCCTGAGAACTTTACCAGAATGCCATTGGTTTTCTTTTTACACAAAAGGTCAAACACGCCCCCCTACCCGATAACAAATTCTATATGTAAAGAATCGGCGAATTGTGTAACGTACAGTCCTTGCCCGAAGGACAACATATTTCGAATTTTACACCTTAATACCTTTAGCCTTAGTAGCAACCATAATAGAATTAGCAGGTGTAGAAACATAAGTGGCGATAGTAGCAGTGCGAGTAGTAGTAAAGAACACCCCCAACATTCCCTCAGAACTTCACCTTAATGCTGTTGACTTTTTTTTCACACAAAGAGTCAAACACGCCCCCTTCCCCAATAACAAATTCTATGCGTAAAGAATCAGCTAATTGTGTAACTTATGATGAGGGGGATGGTCAATTGATCAAAAGGGAATATTTGCACGCTACTACTCCTACTACTATTACTACTACTATTACTGCTACTTCTATTGCGACTACTACAAATGCTAAGGGTATTAAGCGGAAAATTTCTAGAAATGTTCAGGGGGAAGTTGAACTAAATTCAAACACATTATGTGCATCCAGGTTGCCAAAAGGGTGCATCAGCAATATTTTAGGAACGACTTAGAATATTCAGTTAAAACTTAAAGGGAATGATGTGGGGGACGCTGAACAAACCAAAAGGCAATATTTACATGCTACTGCTGCTACTGTCACTGTTACTCCTACTAAAACTCAAGCCAAGAGTAGTAAGTTGAAAATTTCAGATAATGTCGAGAGGATACTGAACTAAATCAAAGCGCACTGTATCGATGCAGGTCGCCAAAAAAAGTATAAAAAATATCGCCAGAACTGCTTAGAGTATGGAGGCAAAACTTTTAGGGTATGCCAAGGGGGATGTTGAACTAACCAAAAGCCACTGCGAGGATATTAGTCCTGCTGTTTTTAAAATTACTGCTACTACTGAGGCTAAAGTGAAACTTTTAGAGGATGTTTGGGGGGGGAGTTACAACTAAATCAAAGCACCCTAAGTGCATGCAGGTTGCCAAAAGGGAATAGAAGCAATACCTTAGGAACAGCTTAAAATATTAAGTTGAAAATCTGAGGTCATATTGAAGGTGGGTTTTGAACTAAGCAAGAGAGATTATGTACATGTTACCACTAATACTACTGCTGCTACGACTACTACTACTGTTACTAAGGGTGTTAGGGTGAAGGTTTCAGCCAGATTTAAGGTGACGTGAATTAAATCAAAACAGAATGCAAATGAAGGTTTTTCAAAATTAAGACTCTAAAGTATAGTAAGCTAAAGGGTACAAGTCCCGCCCATAGCCCACCAAAATATTATCATACCCAACAGGTGGGGCCTGCATCCTACGTTGGGAATCACGGGTCAAGAGTAATAAGCTGAAACTTCCAGGACTAGTTAAGGGGGATGTTAGAATAACACTATGTGGGAATGTTGAGAAGGATGTTGAAATAAATCTAAACACACTATCTCAATTCAATTTATTAAAAAGCTGCAACAGCTATAGCCTAACAACAACTTGGAGCATTAACGAAACTTACAGTGCATGTTGAGGGGTATTTTGAACTAACCATAAGGTACTAAATGGAATCAGCTTCTGATATTTCTACTGCTACTGTTAATACTATTTCTAATACTAAGGGTATCGAGGAGAAATTTCCGCGAAATGCTGGAGCATTTTTAATTAAACTTAATAAAATTATATTATGTAGATAGTGTGACTATAAGTATTAGTAGTAGCAGTATATTACTGCTTCTGCTATTAGTACCACTATTACCAAGGCTAATGGTATTCATTTGTAATTTTCAGAGACTGTTGGGGAGAAGTTGGGATGAGTCAAAATTTTATGTGTATGCAGATCATCAAAAGTGCATACAAGTAATATCTCTACAACAGATTAAAGAATTAAGTTGAGACTATCCAGGGGTGAGGAGAGAATGTTCAACCAGACCAAATAGGCACAGTTTGAATACTATTACTGCTACTACTAATGATCGTATTACTACTATCCCTAATACTATTCCCAATGCTCTTGCTAAGATGACTACTACTATTGCTAATGGCAAGGTTATTAGTAAGACTTTTAGGAAATGGTGAGGGCAGTGTTGAACTGAATCATAAAAATAATGTACATGTGGGTATTAAAGGGATGTATTATTAATATCCCTGTAATGCCTTAGGATATTAAGCTTAAACTTCCAGGGGTACAAATATTACTGCCAATTTTGTTAGTACTTCTTTTAATAGCATTACTGCTACTATTTAACTAAATCAAAATAATTTAAGTGCATCTAGGTTGCCAAATTAGATCAGTTTGTTAAGAAATCCAGGCTGGATATCTTAGGACTGGAAAAGGGTATAAAGTAAAAACTATCAGGGAAAGTTTATGTTGCTTTAAAATTAGATCAAAAGGCAGCATTTCCATGCTGGTTGTAAATAACAAATTTCAACAATACTTAAAAATTATTGAAGGCAATAAGTAGAAACTTTCAGAGCTACTACTATTACTATTTCTGTTCATACTATTGAACTAAACCAAAAGGCTGTAAGTGTATCCAAGTTGTCAAAATAGAATAGACAGAATGTTTTAAGAACAGGATAGAGCGTTAAATTGTATTTTTCATGGAAAGTTGGAAAAATAAATGAAATACAAAACAAATGGAAATAATAAATCCTGAATTATTAAGACTTTCAGGAATAAATATAAGTATATATATTAAGTCAATCCACTATCGTTTGGTTATTTTTCAATAATCTTGGTTATGATGGTATTTTTTTCTTTATTATTAGAAATTAAGAAACATAGACCGAAATAAAAACTGTTTTCAGTAAAGTACAAATTATGTCCTGGTGTTCAGAAGGAAAGGGGACAGAGGGGGGGGCATCCTTACTCTCCTTAGTTTCTGCTTGTTTGGATATGACTCGGCTATGTAATGTAATTTCTTTTCTTTTTGTGCTTTATTTATTTATAGTTAGGGCAGAACTAGTAAAAGTAATAGCCCTGGAACTTTAAACTAATAGCCGCTGTTATTCTTTGGATATTGTTGAGACATGACAACCAGGATGCACGTGATGCAGTTTGATTTCTTTTTTTTTTAAGTAAAATAGATTTTCCCTGTAAGTTTCTATTTTATACCCAATCCCAGTCCAGAAAAATCCCGCCTGAACGTCTTGACAACCTTCGTTATTTTGACAACCTGGATGTACTTAAAATATTTTGATTTACTTTAACATTCGCAGTAATAATAGCAGCAGTACTAGTAGCAAAAGTGGTATTAATTTTGGTAGGCTAGGAAGTTTCGGTTTAATATCCTAAGGCGTTGCTGGACATTGCTAATAGAGAGAGAGAGAAAGAAAGAGAGAGAGAAAAAAAAGAAAGAGAGTGAGAGAGAGAGAGAAAGAAAGAGAGCGAGAGAGAGAGAGAAAGAAAGAGAGTGAGAGGGAGAGAGAAAGAAAGAGAGTGAGAGAGAGAAAGAAAGAGAGAGAGAGAGAGAGAGAACGAAAGGGAGTGAGAGAGAGAACGAAAGAGAGTGAGAGAGAGAGAAAGAAAGAGAGTGAGAGAGAGAGAAAGAAAGAGAGAGAGGGAGATAGAGAGAGAGAGAGAGATGCCCTGATAGTTTCAATTTAAGATTTAAATCTGTTTCTGAGACATTGCTGATACACTTTTTTGATAACATAAATGTACATATTGTGTTTTGAATTAAACAACCATCCCTTTCTTAAGGTTCCACATTAATACCATTAGTCTTAGTAATAGCAGTAGTGGTGGTACTACTACAACTACTTGTAGTAGCAGAATGCAAATAGAGCATTTTCATTAATTGAACATACCCCTCAACATGCCCTGAAAACTTCAACCTGATATAGTAGTCGTAGTAGCAGCAGTAATAGTAGTATTAGTTTGCATATACTGTCTTTTTGCTTAATTCAGAATCCCTCTTAACATTCCCTGAAAGTTTCAGCTGCATACCCTTAGCCTCAGTAGTAGTAGTAGCTGTAGAAGTAGTAATAGCAATATCCATAGAGTACCTTTAGGTTAGTTCTACATCATTCTCCAAACACCTTGAAAGTTTCTACTTAAAACTCTAATCTGGTCCTGAAATATTGCTCATATGCTCCATTGACAACCTGCATGTATATAATATATTTTTTCTCAGTTGAAAATTCCCTCTAAACATTCCCTGAAGTTTCACCTTAATACCATTAACCTCACTTGTAGCACTAGTAGTAGAAGCAGTATGCACATAGTGCCGTTTGGTCATTTAAAAATCCGCCTCAAAATATCCTGGAAGTTTCAACTTAATGCTCTAAGCTGTTCCTGAGATTATTATTGTATACCCTTTTGACAATATACAAGCTTATAGTAAGGCAAGATATTTATTCAAAGCTTCACCTCAATACACATAACTTCTGTAGTAAAAATAGCTGTAGTAGTAATAATATTGGTTGATCCCTGAGAACTTTACCTGAATGCCATAGGCTTTTTTTTACACAAAAGGTCGAACACGTCCCCTTCCCCTATAACAATTTTATATATAAGAATCGGTGAATTGTGTAACTTACAGCCCTTGCCTGAAGGACAACATATTTCGAATTTTATACCTTGATACCTTTAGCCTTAGTAGCAACCACAATAGAAGTAGTAGGTGTAGAAACATAAGTGGTGATAGTAGCAGTGTGAGTAGTAGTAAATAACACCCCCAACATTCCCTCAGAATTTCACCTAAATGCCATTGACTTTTTTTTACACAAAGGGTCAAACACGCCCTCTTCCTCAACAACAAATTCTATACGTAAAGAATCGGCTAATTGTGTAACTTAAAGCCCTTGCCCCACGGACTGTGTAAGTTGTCATCCCAGAGTCATAGCTATTGCACCTTTTGACTATGCCGAACAAGATGGCTGTATCAAAATTTTCATTGGATCTTTGGGGGACAAGGCGCAAAGAAGGAGAGCTGTATACCCTCCAGTCCCTTTTGACTTTTTAAAAAGGCACTAGGTGTTTCAGTTTGTAATCAAATGAGCCCTTCCAAAGTTTGAAAACATGTGAAGTATTAAAAAAGAAAATGAGGTTGTGGTCTTCTGTAAACCCTTAAAGGCTAGAATATAATTTGTAAAGTACAGAAACAATAGATATTTTGAAGTGTCTAATACTTCTCTTTATTTGGAACACCATAAAACAAAGAGCCCAAGAAAACACAGAAGCCTTTTTTTTGCAATCTTTAGTCTTCTATCTCAATCAGTATCCATCGTCAACGAATTATTTGGAACTTCATATCATTCTTGATAGTACTTAGAACATCTTTCTGTAATTTGTACAATTACAAAACTTTCTCTTTTCGTCGATAGAGGGTAGAGACTTCTGCAATATGGTTCTTTAATGTGATGAATTTGATGGGGTAAATTCCATCAAGACAAAACACTCTTTGTGGGTGTTTTCTCTCTTGTTAGATCCCTGACAAATAATCCCAGGCTTGTAAGTTCTGGTGTTTAACTTGAACCTAATTTAATCGTTTCATGTCTTCAAACCAAAACTCTTACCTAACTCACGTCGAAATCTAAACTAATTTCTATTTTTTCTTTTTTTAATATATTTTGCTTCAACGATTCCAGAGACGTCTTCGGTATAATTAATATGCTTCCAGTATTTTCCCAGCAAAAGAAATTCCTTGGTTCCTAAATATTCTAAAATTCAGGAGATTTCTTCTTTGTGTGTTTTTAAGACGAAGGTGCTATTAACCGATATTATTCCAAAAGTGGCTAATCCACTTTTAGGTCTACACAGGTAAAACCCTTGCAAGAAGGGGGGAGAGGTACACAGATATAAGTATACAAAAGAACTTTACTATTAGCCCGAGTCACTCTTTAATAGCTTCTTAGCACAAACTGTCTGACTTGTAGTCAATGGAGGTAATGCTTGTTAAAGGGGTAAAATAATTGGCAATTTAGTCGGCTTCTTGCTTTTCTTAAAGTAAAGTCAATATTTTTTTTCTTTTTTTTTTATTTAAACAACGATAATTTAGACACTACAAAATTTGAAAGTGTTCACTCATATCATCAACCTCTTCTATTGACAAATTCTAAATGTTATCTTTTGAGCTTCAATATGAACATCAATCCCCTGTTCACGCCGTTTTGCTACCAATTTTGAATACATTCCTGGATTCAATGGCCTAGTAGGTTTTCTCACCCATGGACGATTTTCTACAACTCTTGGTCTAACAACTATAGAGTCGGGCGTGGTTTTATAAAACAAGGATGGCAGTTTTCTTGTCTTTTCCGTGAACTTTCGCATTATCCACTTTGTCTTTTGTACTTCCACGAATTGGTGTCACTGGAAAGATTTCCACTTGCTCTTTATTGACTTTCGCTTTAGTGATTGCATGAACTGCTGGTAGTTTAAGAGACTTCCTTCCTCTTTTTATTGATTTCATTTCTTCTCTTCCATCGTTGGTAGACATAGGACTGGTAACCATAGAGAAACCAATTGTTTTTCCAACTTTCATTTTAGAATCTTTATCACTGTGGTATAAAGTCATTCTCTCCCCAATAAACTCCATATTACTTTCATCGTCCGACATAAACAGATCTCCCTCTCGTACGGGCAACAGTGCACA
Organism: Artemia sp. Kazakhstan ARC1039; assembly: GCA_029168905.1. Taxonomy (NCBI): domain Eukaryota; kingdom Metazoa; phylum Arthropoda; class Branchiopoda; order Anostraca; family Artemiidae; genus Artemia; species Artemia sp. Kazakhstan ARC1039. The sequence continues at coordinate 2,484 of JAQQPU010016639.1, read as the reverse complement.
AGTGGCTAACATCTTTTTCTAAACTTATCGTCCAAGTGTTTTTAACAAACTACTCCAACTCACAATCTGGCATGTGATTTATAGCACAGATGACGTCATTTTATATTGAGAGCCATTTACTACTTATAGCATTATGCTTATTGCATAGATGACGTCACCCAACAGTTCGTAATAACGAACTGCAATTGAGCAGTAATTCCGGCTGGACATATACCAAAACTCTAAACACTTTTTATAACAATAGACACAATAAATAAATTGGCTTTTTAAGCTAATTCCAAAGATAAAAGTTCATTAAGTTTAATGTTATTCGTAAAAAAGACGAGTCTGAAAAAATGTACCTTTTTTTTAAACGGGGAAACACCCTCAAAAATTTAAGCTATATTAGTGAAAATCACACTATCAGACTAGGTATATTTGAAAACCTTGCTGTTGAGGTTAAAAGCTTCTATCTACAAAAATGTGGAATTTTGAATTTTTTGCCAGAAAAAAATAACAAATGCATGTTTATTTAATTTTTTTTTTCCAGGTGTAATTATATCAAACCAATTGTTCTAGAAGATCGGAAAAGAAGCTAACTGGATTGGACATCAAAAGTTCTAATACCCTATTAAGTTACCAAAAAGATTGGAAGGCAAGTAGACCCCCTTCGACGCTCCTTTTTCCTAACATTGAAAATTGAAAGTTTCAATGTTACGACGTAAAGAATAAATATCGTATCGACATCTTGACTGACGAATTCAGATGTTTCGAACTGGACTTATGCTTTTAAGTCTTGTTTGGGCTCGGAAGATATTAATAATAGAATACTAATCGCTCATTTTATGCCTAGAAAGTTCAGGGTATCCCTTATAGTAGAATATGCCCCTGAAGAACCGACTGACGGAGATACTGATGACTCAGATGACAATATAGTTATAACCAATAACTCTTGGTCATAAAATGGCTCATAAGTTAAAATACTATTCACGTGATTGCAAGACAGCAAACCTTATTGATTATGTTATTGTAAACGGAAGATTGGCAGGATCAATACAAGATATTAGGGTGCATATGCTAATGATGTTAAAAGTAAAGATTACCATCTAGTAGTGTCTAGGGTTAATTTAAAGCTGAAATTTTGGAAGGGCAACTACCTCCAAGGAAATTTCGATGTTGGTAGACTCCAGGAGGAGAATTTGAGAGAAACTTTCCAGGAACAGTTGAATATAAAACTAAAGAGTTTAAAATTTGACTATGTAGAAGATGGATGGAATTTTAATAAAACAATTTGTGCAGTTGCTGTTGGCGTCTTAGGGAAGAAAATTATGAACGTAGCTAGGACTATTAGTGAAAAAACTTTGTGTTAAATAGACAGGAGAAGAGGAATGTACAAGAATTTTCTGAGCGATAGTGCCTGAGTTATCACACACTTTTGGTCCTCAGTTTTATAGATTATGAGCAAGCGTTCGTTTGTAGATTTCTTTAGCTCCTACCTCTATTCTTGGATCATTTTATTTTCTAGTACCGTATTAAGAAGGTAAAATGGTAAGACGTATTAAGACTCATTCTCCCGATTTCCATGTATGTCTATTGGTCCTCTACCTTCATGCCGAACAAAAAAAAAACCCTCATGATATTATGTAGTTTTATTGTGTATTAATTTTTTTTTTTTTTTTTTTTTTTTTTTTTTTTTTTTTTTTTTTTTTTGTTACACGGTTTCGCACTCCTGCTTCTTATAGATTGAACTTGTTCTTCTTTTGTGTTCTTTTTTTTTCTTTTTACTAGTAGCACACCCTCGCAAGCAACGTTTTTGGTGCGCTACTACTACTTCCTGTTGTACGCAACATATCACTCGGTAATTGAACAACTCTCAATCAAAATTTAATCATTGAGACTAGTATGTAAGTGGTAGATCTTAGAGGCTATACTAATGAGCACCATCTTTGTATTTACCTTCTTTGCATTATACGAGTTTCAGTAAATCCTGGACAGTGCAGTTAATAGCGAAGCTGGTACTGTGTATTATTATTTTTTTTTTTTTTTTTTTAAGAAGGCACTTTGTATGGAAGGAGTTGTCGTGGAAACTTTGGAAGGGGCTCCTTCGATTAGAGATTGAGCATTCTAGGGTTCTTTTCAAGGTCAAATGTAATTGTAGGGTAAAACCCCCTCCCCCCATACACACACCCCTTTTCCCCAAGTACATCTGATCAATATTTTTAGACAGCCGTTTCTTCTATTATAGGTCCAACAGAAAGGTACAACAACTGTCCCTCTGGGGAAAGCACCCAATAACAGCCTATGGGGCGAGGATTATAAGCTGTAATTTGCCCATTGTTTATATCTAATTAACATAAATTGGGCGCAAAACCCTGCACTTTACTGAAAAAATATAAATGTTTTTACTTTTATAACTTTAATAAATCAAATAATATTAACATTTTGATTACTAAATATCAGTATATGTATATTAAACTGACAATGCACATTCATTTGTATTTTTTC
>JAQQPU010016638.1:0-19657 GCA_029168905.1 Artemia sp. Kazakhstan ARC1039 | reverse complement strand
TACGTATTATCAGAAATTTAAACAAATACCTCTATAAACAGCGAGAAGATTATATTGGGTTATCTTTTTTGCTTTATATTACGTCCAGTAAAGTAGAGCAGGTGTAATAGACGGTTAAGCTCTTATGGCGATGAGAAAGGGAGCTGTAGACAGTTTGTTTTAACAATTTATTTGCACAATTCTCTAGCTTGCAATTAAAATTGAAAGAGAGAAAAAGAGATAATAAGCCGTTAAGAAATCTTTATTTATAAACGCATCAATAAGTATAGAAGTAATGCGCATTAATACAATGAAAGATAAAGTTTACTTACCGCCTAAAGAGAGACGACGCATGAAAAAAGAAAGAAAAATACACAATTAAAATTGATAGCAATGAAATATTAATATGAACTTAGGATCTATTAGATATAATTACGTCGCGCGGAAGGTATCTGAAAATAAAGTAGCTTTTACATTCTAGAAATAATAGTAACTTAAGCCAGCCATACAAGGGAAACCTTAATTGACATTTCCATTAACCGTTCAATTGCAGACTTACTCAATAAGCATTTGAAAAAGCAAAAATCAAGACATGTTCTGTATTTTAGACACTAGCTAATAAAATTTTCAAATATGTAGAAAACATATTAGGCACATTTTATAACTTTAGCATAGATCCAAAATGCTGTTTCTAAGCAATAGCCCATGCTTTAAAAAGAAAAAAGGAATAAAACACAACGATAGATGTCGATAGCATTTACATCCTCGAACAACCTGACCTCCAAAATTTAACAAATAATTTGGTAGGATACAGTATGTAGAAATGTCTGAAAGTCGAGTGAAAGAATAGTTAAATTTGGTGTGCCCCAGGGTTCGGTCCTTTTTATTCCTAGTATATATCAATGACTTAAGATGTTCCACAACGAGTTTGATAAATACTGCTAAAGGTTTGTATAATAATTCTAAGTTTATCCTTCCTAGTTTTGATCTGGCAGCCGTATTTTAGAGCTTCGGTTACTATTGAGCCGGGGCACTCCTTACTTACAGCTCGTTACCGCGAACTGTTTGATTTTATAAAGGTTTTGGAATAAAGGGCGTATTGGCCCGTTAGCCACCGTTAGCTATAGCATGGCCAAGCGGATTGAATGCTATTGACCTTAGAAGTTTGGTGAAGGTTTTACGAATATTTGTTAAACCAAAAGAAGAAAATATTTATAAAAGAGGTATTCAAAGAATATCAGGGTTAGTCGAAACTCATTTTAATTATAAATTATTACATGGTAGTGAAGAGGACAGAAACAAGTGAAAGATAATCTAAAGTCCAAACCGTAGTAAACGAATCAATTCAACAACATTTTGAGGGGAATTCAAAATTGCATTTCCCATTGAATAGCGGATTTTGCCTTATATTTATTTACCTCTCAGTAATCTCAGAAAATCATACTTGAGATTAGTAATCTCAGAAAGTAATCAGTAATCTCAGAAGGGTTCTCTGATATACTGAATCTGAAGGAGATTTTCATTACGTTCCTCTGACTTTTGTTGACGTTTCCCCCGTTTTTCGAAAATCAGGCAAATTTTCTCAGGCTCGTAGCTTTTGATAGGTAACATTAAACTTAAAGAATCTTATATATTTAAAATCAGTATAAAAATCCCATTTTTTGTAGGCCACCTATTGTTGTCAAGATTCCGTTTCTTAGAGTTTTGGTTACTATTGAGCTGAGTTGCATATAACTTACAGTTCGTTACCACGAACTGTTTGATACAATAACAACAATGATAAAATGATCCGTGAAATATTGGCTTTAATTTAAGCAGCAAAATTGCTAAAATAGTTTGTGGAATTACAATTCAGCCATTTTACTGTGGCATTTTACTGTGGCAATACCCATTTTACTGTGGCAGCAAAGACGTGAGCTCATTTAATAGAAATAATGAAAAAATGTATGTTATGCATAGATAAGTGGATGAGGGTAAATAAACTTTTATTAAATCATAATAAATCAGTTTTTTTATGTATGATAAGTCTTCAAATTATTACCCTTGGATCACTGATATACAGATGGATAATTACGTAGTAAAGCGTACCAATAATATAAGCTATCTTGGTGTTATTGTTGATGAATACCTTAGGTTTAAAAATCAGCTAGAAATGTTGGAATGATAAAAAAGGTTAATGAATATATTCCCGAACTAGGTGATGAGATTAATTTGTTCCTCTTTAGTCCACCTATATATGGTATATTGTGTGAGCATATGATCTAGTACGTTTTCAGTTCAATCAAAGCAAATATGTGTGATACAGAACATGGTACTCAGAGTGTTTACTGGATATAGTAAAAGAACATCAGCTAGATCTCGATATGTACAGTTAAATATTATCCCTCTGTCATGGCTAGGAAAATCATGCATTATTCAAGTATACATATTGTTCCAAATTAGTTCTTAAGTGTTCCTAAATTTATTTAATTCTGATGATGAAAAACACAATTATCCTAAACAATATGCTAATAAAGTGAGGACACATCAAGTTGTTATAACTAGATCTTTATTTTCAAAGCACATTGGGTCGAATTCTTTGAATAATTTGCCCGAATTTCCGAAAAAGTCGGCAAATGTGTGTGATTTTCGTAGAGATCTTAAAACAATTTGTCTCCGGTTGTATATTTTTTGAGGAATAGTTAAATTGAATTTCATTCACTTTGAAGTTCCCAAAAAGAAAAAAATTAAAAGGTAACAGATTTTTGAATTCTGTTGGATGAAAACAGGTTTTTTTTTGGTGTGCTGGTAGGTGGAATGAGTTGTTGTTTAGAAGGGTTGTTGTGACCAGGAGGAAGGCAAGTGTAGATTTTTTTTTCTTTGTTTCGTTTCTTCTCTTTTTTATATTTTATTCCAATGACTAAGGGGTTACTAAAAGCAAGCGAAAGCTTAAAAAGGGTTAATTGTTCTGTTATATTGTCTTTTTTTTAGTGTTTTCTTTGTGTTTTGTTGTTATTTGTTTTTTTGAATAAACCCTGTTTTTAAATTGAAAATTGAATTCTTCAATACCATATAGCATTGATAATAATAAAGAAAAAAACACATTAAAAGAAAGGTTTAAAGCCTAACAGACCGGGTAAGAAAGAACAAAGACAACTTTAATATATGCTAGTGCGTTGAAGAGGGGAAAATAAATTTTAGTCGGAAATATTTCGTATGCATATACAGCTATGCGTCCTCAGATGAGCAAGAAAGACAACTGTAGAATACAATGAAAAAATTAAAAAGCTAAAATAAAATACACAAAGAGAAAGACAAATACTAAAATTACTAAAAATAAGGAATACCTAGGTAAGTTATTAGTCACTAGTCTTCAGTTTTATTTTTAAGGTTTCTCTTTGAACAAGGATTTTTTTTGTCTCATGAAGGACTGGGTTTTAACCGCTAAAGGGTAATGGAGTACCATCCTTTCAACGATTTTAGAACAACATATATACAATGTAACATAAAACATTAAATGGTACATTTTATATTAGTGTCAACTGAGGATTTCCCTTCAGATAATACATAATTTTTAGTTAAAATGCTAAGAATAGGAGATTGCTAAGAGAGAAAGAGGGAAAGTGGCGAACCTATCGAATAAATGAGTATAGGAAGGTAATTTTATTCCATTTACGAATGATTCTAACTATTAGTAATAGTTATTTGTTCGATGTTCTAGGAATAGTCGTTGGCATCCTGTTCTAGGATGTCTGTTTGTCGAATTAAAATTTGAAACATAAATTCATAATAAAATCTGTTCCTTTCTTTTAGAAACTTTACGAATCACCTGGGATTTTGGCGATTCTTCTCGGAATACTAAAGGGTCCCTGAAACCGTATTCAGAAAATCTGGACAATCTACCAGTAAAATACACAAAATGGAGGTACTGTACCGCCTTTTGATGTCTGACTTCCAACATGCAAAATTTATAAGCAGCCAAGACTTCATTGAAAATAATACAAACCATAAAATTGAGCCATAAAATGAATAAAGAAAAATTTACCATTTCTGCAAGTGCTGATATGACTTTACCCAGTGTTGTAAGACTTTTGTTAATATTAGCCCCTTCTTTTAACCTTGTTCCTTTCGCTCCAGTCGCATCAGCTCTTTCAGACCCAGCCAAATCAACTAGAGATATTTTGCTCACCTGCAACAAAATAAGACAATAAAACAAAGAAAAATAAGATTAAGTTTCATAAAAATACCCATTAATATAGAAAAATCAATTGCAACGCTTTCGTTAGCAACTAGTGTGGTTAGCATAAAGAGTGACAGATTAATAGAGCAGCAGTCCTCTATTATATAGGACGCTTTCTGTTCTTTAGAAGCTATTTTGTTGCTCTTCACTTTAATTTAAAAAAAAAAATACATTGTAGCCAATTCTGTTCGTTTTTACTTTCATATTTCGTGCAATCAAAAGATTAGAGGAGTTCCAACCCCAGCCGTCCCTGGCCTTTGCGCCTAAGCTCAACTTCGTATAACAATGCTTCGAGAATGAAAACCACCCCTAACAACACGACCCCTAAGAGTTTTTAAGGGGGAAAACGAATTGCCAAAATGGCTTTTCAGGCCATAATGTTTATATTTATGTAGGAAACACTTCGTTGGGAAGATTTTGCTGTAGGGGAGTACTCTCCTCTTCCTCTCCCCCATTTTCGCAGACATGCATATAATACGAGTTTGATTATAAAATGAGTCCCGCCATTGGAATAAAAACTAATAAAACATATATAAATGAACTTGTTTTCAACATTAGCAGGGTTGTCATATAAACCAGCCTACCTCACTTTACGATTTTCAACATGGTCCACACTTATCCTGAAGAACCTTCCCAGCCACCTAATAGAATAATGCAAATGTAATACAAATGTAATACTTCATACAAAAAAATTCCCCCCAGTCCCTCCGTCAATAAACGATGTGCAATAATGGAATAAGGTGCAACCTTTAGTAATGCTGCATAAACGCTCTACATAATAGCCGTTCATTCTGTTAGGACTGTTAGCATTTAGGGACCAATAAGGCATCACGGTGCAGTATTACTTCTGACCGAGAAGATACGCATATGGCTTATCAAAAGTTCTAGGCCGATTCGCTATCGCATAAATTTTACTAGGAAACCTTTAGTCCCCACTCGGACCAGGATTTCTGTTTTTCAACGCAAATATCGCCGTTTTGCTTTTGTAGGATCCGTGACTTGTAGAACATGTACTTAACTTTTCCATAATTTTAAATCGATAATTCTAGAATCTTGACCCAATTCGGCCAAATATTATGTTTTGTGGCATAAATAGCGGAAATTAACACTTTCCTGTGGTACAATCGTTACTAAAAAGGGCACTAGAACTTTCAATTTCAGTTAAAATACGCCCTCTTCCGATATCCTATAACCGATATCCGATATCCGACAGAATTTGCCATTGGAAAAATAAACAATCAAATAAACACAAATCCACCCCATCAGGGGTCAACATGCTTTTTGTTTGGCCCTAGGTGGATACCCAAAAAGCATAATCTTGGGCAATCTGTCACCTTTCATCCGTAAAACGTGGCCTAGCAATCTTTCATTATAGCTCTAGAAATTGGGATGGAACTGAATACCCCGTGCATCTTACAGTTTGGATATTCGGTCAGTAAGACGAGTAGGCCTACTTTAAACTATCCTTACATAATTCGTTTGGAAAACCCTTTACGAATCTTCCTCGGCCTTTCGAAGCGTCCAAGTTTTATAGTCATGCATGCTTGACCACTGTCATTACCCTGGCTTCCAACATTGCAATCCTATTTTGCAGACATATCTCAGTATTCTTCCGAATTTTATTCAACAAAAAAAAAAAACCTTCGCCTCAGCTATTTTAAGTTTTACATCTTCACTATATCTGCCAATAACTTATTAATTTAATCTTTACTATTAATACTATCTAGTTAAGTGAAGTTATCCATTTGATTGATTTTCTCATTACCTAACATTACCTCTTGAATTTCATCAATTGCCAGTCTAAGCAACTTAGACTTCTTAACAGTAATTTCTCGTCATATTCTTGCACCATGAACTCTTAGCAACTCCAGTAACTCATCCATTTTGTTAACATTTTTCTTTGACACTCAATCACCCGCGTAACCTAAGTCAAGGAAAATTTTACCTTCTGATTAGATGCCACGTTCTCTCATAACAATTATTAAGTTCATTAAGACACAGTTCGTCACAATGATCCATACAAACGGGGATAGGACACAACTGTGCTTAACTACTGATTCCAAACGGAGCCAACTACCGCCCTCACATCCTATCTTGTCCGCAGCAAGCACTATAGCACTAATCGCTTTAATCTACTTGTCTGGTATATCATAATCATACATGGATAGTAACTTCATTAAAGCTTCTCTATTAGCTGAGCCAGATGCCTGTTCATCATTTATAAAACTGAGGATTGAAGTGTCTGAAGATTCAGGCACTTCACAATATTAATCTAAGAGGGAAAATTTGGTCGTCACATAATCTCTCTTCATAAAATCACGTTGTTATTCTCTTAAAATTTTATCTTTCTTAGTCTAATAAGTGTCATCATGTTAAGTAATTTGCTTCCTATAGAAATCACGCCAATAGCTCTGTAATTACCACACTAACTCGTATCACCTTTCTTACAGAAATATTTAATTCGTTTTCTAGGTCTTAAAAGGGTTTAATAAAGAGCTTCAATTAAGCTTTTCCTTTCCTAGGCCATGAGGCCTTGGTATCTTTCTGTCTTGTTACTAATATCTCTGACTTCTCCTCGCAAATTAACCTTCCTTTATTTCCAAATTGTCAAATCTTTTATATTGTTTTCTGTATGAATCGTTACAGCCTTGCCAAAGTTTGACAAATTCTCAATATGTTCTATCGATTCCCCTTTAATACTATTCTTATCAGTCATTGAGGCTCCGTTCCTACCTTTAACTGGGGCAAGTCTAGCCTGACTACTTGTTTTCGATTTCTTGCATACCTGTTATCCCTTCTTTCTTCTATCAAGATTAAAGTATTTTTGATATATTCCTGACTGTATTTCCAACTTTCCTCACAAAGACACCTTATACTGCTTAGAAAATTACTCTCCTAAACTCATTCGGTCTAAATTTTAATCATCAGATTCAAAACTCTCCCCTTTAATACCCAGTAATTCTTGGAAAGCTCCTCTCAAATTCTCATCCTGGAATCTATAAACATCATAACTACCGGGAAGGTAGGTAGCCTTTCTAATTTTCGGTAAAAAATTGACTCTAGACAGTAAAAGACAGTGATGTTTACTTTAATCATCAACAACAGCACTACTATATACCCTAGTGCACTATATTGAACCTGCCAGTCTTCGATTTAACTCGATATAATCAATACGGTTAGCCATATTACCCTCATGCGAGGGCCATGTTAACTTATAGGCCATTTTCATTAACATTGGAGTAGTCTATTATCTTTACTATTGTTGTTCCTTACACCGAATTTCCCTAAGCTAGGATATTATCTATCTCTATTCGTACCAACCTTGGCATCAAACATCCATAATAAAATTATCTTTTGTCTATTTTTCTCTGCAACTGTATGCAAAATTCATCTGAGTCACTACTGTCTCCGTCATTCGGTTCAACAGGCGCATGTTCAACTTTGACTGCTCCCTTGGCTTTTTGGTAATATTCTTTTTTTAATTATTACCAACCTTTTGTGGCCCTGAAAAAATTTAAGGCATATTCTACGCTTCGCTCAAATAGGATTAATTACTTGAATATCACCAGTTGTGACAAACTTTTCAAATTTGAGCTAAAACAATCTAAAATAGTAAAAGCATTTTAACAGTTATTAAAGTATATCATCTCAGAACTCGAAGTTTGGACCCCCCAAAATGTCAGCCCAAGCGAGACATGGGGTAAGATCTATTTTTGCTTGATTTTTTTCTTCTTTTTTTTACCGCTGAAATGAACAAGAATATGGACATTTAAGACAAAGAACACTTTTTTCAAACACAGAAACCTCCCCTCCCCACAATGTTTTTAACAGTGTTCATTGAGTAAAAATATTCTCCTTTGCTTATTGAATCTAGTGAAACAAAGAAAAGTTTATCTTAGGGAAGAGTAGTTCCTAAACGGAGCACACTTTCGCAAATCTTCATCCCGAAGATAAAGAGGCATCGATTGTACTAGCTTTTGCCACCTACTCAAGACTTGTCCCAGCATTTACGTATTTTGGTTGCTATGAGGACCAAATAATAAGTCAAATGAGACGCAGAGAAGCATAAATACAGTCTTGTGGAGCATACTTTCCAATAAATAATTTACTGAAACAGTTTTCAAACGAGTTTTCATAAAGAAGGCTCATAGTAAACGAATCTGGTCTTGTCCAACTAGATCAAAGAGCATTAGATTTTCATGTTCCCGAAAGTAGAACGGTTCCAGACGGAAGTTGCTAAATTACTGATGAAAATACATTTCCAACGGTAGTATTACAGAGATAATTGACATCAAATGAGTTAACCAGGGTAAATCACTTACCAGAGTAAAGAAAAACAACTAAAAATACAATAATAGTTCGACATTAACCATATATTCAACTGCAAAAGACCACATCTTTTTTTTATAATTGTTTAATTAGTGAGACAGCATAAAACACCAGTCTGTGAAACTTTGTGAAAAAAGAAAAAGAGCGACGGACAACTTTCATCTAAAAAAGTTGTTAAGTAGACGCTGAGAGTCCTATGAGTGCATTTCTCATACAAGTAGTAAGCTGAGTGAATAATTATAATCTTGGCAAGAGCAGGAATAATATGAAAGATAGAATCGCTCGACAAAGCTCGATAAAACCGACCTTCTACATCATCAAACTGGGAGTAACATTAGCAGATTAGTCCGTCTCCCATTTCTTCACTACATTTAGAAATTTGAAGACAAGAATTTCAGAATAATATTTTACAGTTTAACAGACGTACATTGCCAAAACATTCTACTGTAGAAGATGCATTTTTTAATTTTACGTGTATATTTTATCTTTGGTTACATAAAAATACATCACTTCATCTCCTTCGAAGGATGAGACCGATGTCTTGAATGGTTTGACTTTAAAGAACAGAAAAAAAAGCAAAATTAGCAGCTTTTCTTTGTCGTATTTCCTTCGACATATACTACATTTTATAAAATTGCTCTTGTGTTGGTTACAGAAACTAATAAGAAGCAAAATTCAATCCTGAAGGCGCAGTGAAATAGGTGTAAAATCCCCGAGCAAAAAGTTGAGGAGCAGTTCTAAGAGGCAATAAACTAAGCAGAACAACTTAAATAACAAAAAGAATATGTATTAAACATATTCTGAAGAACATTAATAGCTTCCCAATGTTTTAAAGCAGAATAAAGTATGAGTAAATCGCAATACATTTCTTAAATAGAAACCTGACATGGTTTCGCATGCAATACCTTATTTTTGAAAAAGAAATAAAACAAAAAGATGCCAGTCGAATTAAAAGATATATGAATTTCTCAGAATTATATCACTATATAAGACTTACTTTTTCGGTAGATAAGGATGTAACATCATCGTGTCTTTTCTGTGTGAAGATTATGGTAAACACAGCATGGGAACGACTAGAAGTTTCATTCATATTTGTAGCAGCCACTGTCCTAAAATAGAAATAACATATACTTCGCATATTGAGGGGTATGGGGAGTATTATTTACTACAATTAGTAGATATAGTTGCCACCCCTCAACATATATTAAGAACTCCCCTAAAACTCCTTTCCCCAATCTAAACGGGTTAAGGAATAACCAAAGGCGGATATAGAAAATTTAATTCCCTTTTACTGACCAGATTGTAAGAGCAAAACTTAAACTAAAATCAACTTCAACTAAATATCAAAACTTCAACTTCAACTAAATATCATCAACTCATTATCAGCTTGGACTAACTCGTACTTGAGCTTGAACTAGCTTGAATTTGAACTAACTTGAGCTTGAACTAAATATAAAATAACTAAAAACAAAACAAGTAAAATCACCTCTTTCTCGGGCCAGTGAGACCCAAACCAATCAGGACGAATTCAATGGGCCAAGATTGCCATGATTATTAATTCAATGGTTTTTCACTGTGAATCATGGTTTCATTGCTATATCACGTTCTGGTCTCATGAACTAACTAATCTAAAATTAGTCCATGGACTCATAGTATAACTAAACTATTTATACCATTAGATTTGAAAAGATATAAATGCCATTGAAATGCAGGTGAATGCAGTTTATATACAGGAAAAACAGACATTACTTTGATAATTAGGGCCAGCGGCCAAAAACTGCGCATATGAGACATTTTATTATTATGCCATATAGATAGCATAAGCAAACACTATTGCTTTGATATCTTATTTTACTTTACAAGTCAAACTAGATTATGCTTCACATGCCTTTGATGTTTTTACTTTTATACTTGTAATAAACCTGAACATTTATTTTATAACCTGAAATCAACCTGAAATATATCTGCGGATCTTCGGTATATGGAAAAGGAACTGTTTAACGAACAAACAAAAACAGAAAAAAAACAAATAGATGTCCAACAGACCTATCCTAAAATTTTAAAAATATTTGTCGATATTTGGCGTACCATGAAACTGTTTGTGATGATGGTGATGAATGTTTGAAAGCAGTGTTACCCTGTTTGAAGAATCGTTTCGTTCAACTGAGCAATTCGTATCTATTAAGCCACATTTATTACAAACATCCATCGGTTTAAAAATGATAAGTAATCACGAGAAATTTACGGTTATTGCATAAATAATGTTTAATTCTCACGTTTTTTTTTCTAAACGCCAAACGTTCTGATTAACCTTGTTTTTAACAAACGACACTCAGAGAATATTTTTCGATGAAACCAAAGACAGACAAGCACATGCCCCAAAACTAGTGGTTACCAAAAATTGCTCAGTGGAACATTTATATAACCCTTTTCGTCTCTGGCTTAAGAGACCATGAAGAACGTTCTGGCAAGCTATCTGAGACTTTAATTTGAAAAAAGATTGCTATATAAACATCCGGGGAAGTTTTTACAAATGGAGGTGGGGGGTAAATTATGCTATCTTCTTAGTAAATTAAAAGTAGTGACGAAGACCACACTGCCTCCACTGTCTTGCAAAAAGATTTCCCTATTGTTCTTCGTGCTTTTGTTGTTTGTAAATCAAAAGTTTTGACATTAGGTTTGACATTAGAATATTCCTTTATAAGTCAACAAAATTCCACTTTTAGATTACCTGTAGAAAATGACAATACCAAATAGAGCGTTTAGTCATTATTTGGAACGAATATAATGTATTGCCGCTAGACCCCGGCGCCGCGCCAGCGGATCGACCGAACGCCGCCGACGAGGGGCCCGGTCAAACGCCACCGAAGTTTCGTAACGCCGCCGGGGCGCTAAAGGCTCGCCGCCGCCGACAGAGGCGGCGGCCTTCGATCGACTTTAAATTAATTTTGCGGTAATTCTTTATTGCGTCAACCGCAAAATCGGAGCTTTTCCTTCTCGTGTGGTTTAGTATTTCGACTTTCATGATTACAAATCAAGCAGGTGCTGCACTATCCCCGAATTTTCGAGTATTTCCCCGAAAATCTATGCGTCACCCCGAAAAAAATTTGGTTTCCCGAATCCCCGAAAATCACGCAATCACGGTGCCACCCTAGCGATTTATCACCACTGACTTTCCCTGCCAAATATTACTTTGCATACCCTAATTCTTCACTACCCTCTTGTTCATTAATTTTCGTCTCTTTTATTACTTTGCATAAAAACCAGACAGATGCAATATGCAATTGCAAATATTGCAATATACACAGTTCTTCCTATGTTGACAAAAAACAGTATCGTCTTTATGAAATGAGTTTAAACCATTTCGAATGTAGTTTCCCAATCGCTATTTCTAACATCGTTCGTAGTCAAGAATTTTATTTTCAAGTTGAATAGAATTATAGAACGAATTCACTACTATACAGCTTCAGCCTTCAGTTGGATTTTGAAATTGACAGCCGACAGATTGTTTCTACAGCTGAATTGTAAGTTTGCAGATTTTTTTTTTGCTGTTTTTAGATAAGATTTTCTTAATGTTTAATACTCAATTGTTGAACGCCTGAATGTTTAATACTCAATTGTTCGGAAGCTACCCCAAAAATATGACTCATAAATAAATTGTAAATTGTTGCCTATAGGGGGGGATAGGGGGCTATCATTTTTAAGTGATAATACCTTATTTTGTTTTTGAAAGCAGGGATGCCAAAAGGATAATTAGTTTTTTCATTTAAAGTGGAGACAGAAGAAAATGATATCAAATTCCCTGGGAAACCATTGAAATATTTTGATAGACCCAGGGCCCCCCATTGAGACTTGTTCATTGTCTTGGGTATTCTGCGATTTCTCATAGGCTACTGGGCTAATTTGGCTTTTGTGTGTGCTCCCTTTTGATTAGATTCTTTGGATCTTATTGAATGCCACGGCGAATCTATGACTCAGTTTTCCAATAGTTTGAGGTATATCTGAATAATTTCGACATTTTTGTTGTTGTCTTTGTACCCCTTTACTCATACCCTCAATTTTTTTTCAAGGAACACTAAGCTGTTTAACGTTATTTTGCGCGTTTGTTTGAACCATATAGTGACCTAGTAATTATTAAGTAACATATTTTTCTAATGAAAGCTGATACAGTATCATATCAAGGTTGTATCCAGAGGGGGGGGGTAGTGAGCTATCATATTTAAATGATAATGCCTCAATTTTTTTTTTTTTGAAAGCAGGGGTGCCAATAAGTTAATTATTTTTTTTATTTAAAGCAGAGACGGTATCCTATCAAAATAGTATCCATAGGGGGGGTGCATAGGGAGTTATTATATTTAATTGATAGTACCTTGATTTTTTTTATTGAAAGCAGGGATGCCAAAAAGTTGAAAATTTGACAAAAATTAACAAAATTTTCGTGAGTCATACTTGATACAGCACTTGCATGGTTTTATCGTCCAAAGGGAAAGGGACATATGCATCCAACCCGTTTTTTTTCTTATTGATGAAACGGGTTTAATTTGAAAACATTCATTCATAAGTGCCAGGCAGATTCACACTAAAACGAATTGGTGTGACTAATTCGAAAGCGATATCGACATCCCCACCTAACGTTGCGCTGGAGTGACAATGGCGCCCTTGGTCCAGTGCCCAAGTTACATTAAAAGGCCAGGTCATAATAAAAGCTTTCAATTTGGGAGGTTCAAGGAGGAGTTTTTGACAGTCTTATGACCTCAGGGTACTAGATGTTGCAACGTTCTTATGTATCTACAGTGGTTTAAAAAATTCGATCACCCCACAAAGGATTAACAAAAATATGCACAAATATAACAAATGTAACATTTGGAATATTATAACACTTTTTTCAAAGCTTTGAAGAAAAGCAAAAAAGGCTAAATACCCCTAACTACGCTTGAAAGCTATTTTAAAAAGAAACTCTTTGGAGATTTCCATGGAAATGACCATAGCAGAAGCTTTGAGCCTGGGTGGGAATCTAAGAGGAGTCTTTGAGTACTTTGACCACAGGTGACTTATTGTTGCGACTTTCTTAAATTTGGTAAATTTTGTGAGCATTTGGAAATTAAAGCTTAAACTCAATAACTGATACTAAGTGTCCTAACATTTTGCTTGGATTAAAAGTGACGAACTAGGATGAAAATCTCAACATCTTCCTGAAGCTACTTCAGTCTGCATATTATTTCATTTAATTACATTTAAAACGGACGAGCTTTTAATTTTTTACCAGAAAATAGCTGGCATTTAATTTTTCTTCATACCGAATAAACCATTAAGTGTTTTTTGTTTCATTGTAATTGAAGTGTTCTCGTGTGAAGTGTTCATCATGTATTTTTCAATTTGATAAATTTACTCCTTTTAGATACAGTTTATAATTTGACTGATATTAAGGATTTATCAATTTATAATTTGAAATGAATCCCCAAAAGAAAAAAAACGAATAATATCCAAAAGAGCAGCCAAAAGCAATAAAAAAGCAGCAGTTCAGCCTTAGCCTTCATGACATATATTCTATAAAGAAGCCAAAAAACTTTAAAATGCATTTTATTTTAAATTGTAATTAAAAACCAGTTTTTAATACAAGAAGTCTTTTTAAGAATCCAAAAGAGCAAAAAAAAAAAACAATCAATATCAAAGTCACCCATTTCAACTGTTTTAAAGGTGACAAAACAGATATAGGCAAAGGGCATTATAAAAAAAATTAAGCTTCTAAGTTCAAAGTTATATTCAAAGTTTTCACCCAGATAACTGACGAATTTTGTGATACGGTATTTGAAGTTTTGTATGCAGTAATGCTCGATGAAAAAACTACTAATTTTGATAATTATTTATGTTAAGAATACATAGCTAATAGATACTTCAACTACTCGTATTATGCAAGGGTTCTGAAACGCAATAGTCATTACGTTTCTACCACATTTCTACTTCTCTTGATGAATAACGAAGAAGACCAGTTTCCAGCCAGCGACTTGTGAATTTTTGAACTCATAAATAGGCTCGAATCTGTTGTAAATTTAAGCTGTGATTTGAGAAAGACTGATGAAAACATTAATGTTTGCGGTCAACATTGATCACGCCGGCGGCGCGCCGCCAACATCTTACCGGCGGCGCGGCGCGGCGTGCTGTTTTTGGCCCCGCCGCCGCCAGTCTTCCTTCATCGGCGCAGCGCCGGGGTCTAATTGCCGCTACTGTAGTCTGTAGAGAGGCGATTAGACCCTAAAAGCAAGCTTCACAGGCCCCTTGTTTGCAAAATTGAATCGAACAAATATAGCTATGGAGCCGTACGAATCCTTCGTTTATAGCAGTGGTTCCCAACCGATTTCGGGTCATGACCCACCAGGACATTTTTAAAATCCGGATGCTCTCCTCGTGGTAATTAAATTTTGCTTTTCAAAATTTTATGTGTAGTCACTGAAGGAAGCTTAACTGGGCATTAACTTGGCATCTATTTTTAGGTCGTCCTCGAGGAAATTTTTTATTTTAATGAAAAATATTTTCTGAAAACAACACTTCGATAGGTTCCACTACAACTGAACCCTCGCGTAACTGAACCCCTTGCTACTGACCCCAGGTGCAATTGAACCGCCGTGTTACTGCACCTCCACGTAACGAAGCTCCCATGCAACGAACCCTCGTGTTACTTAACCCTCATGCAACTGAACTCCTTTGCAGCTCAACCCCCTGCAACTGAGCCCCTGTTTAACGGAATCCTCTTCAAGCTCAAGCTCCGTTAAACCGAAACTTCGTATAATGGAACCCTCGTGCAACTCAACTTCCGTGAACCTCGTAGTGAACCTCGTGAACCATAAGTGAACCTCGTAAAACTTAATCTTCGTGCAACTCAACCCTCACTCAACTTAATACCCGTGTAACTCAACCAAATTCAGCTCAACCCTCATTCAACTCAATCTCCGTGTAATTCACTCCTTGTACAACTCGACCCCCATTCTAATCACCTTCTGCGCAATTCAACCCTTATCTAGCTCAATCCTCATTCAACTCAACCCCCGTTTAACCCAAACCTGTCTGACTCAACCCCCATCAAATCAACCACATTCAGCTCAACCCTCCTCTAATCAATAATATAACTACAAAATATAATTGAGCCCATTTTTTCGGATGTGACAAAAACTAACACGAATGAAACGGCGTTTATTTGTTGTTTAATTCTTTTGCGTCTTTTCTTTAATACCGCTTCGCTGTAAAAATATCCCCCCCTCCATATAAACAACAACAACTAATCCTTCTGTCCTACATATTGGAAAATTAGTAGAGATTTTCATACCCAGGACCCGAACATATTTGAAGGTCATGGTTCCAGCAATAGCTGTACCCTAGTTAAGAAAAAGCTCATGACCAAAAAAAAAAAAAAAAAAAAAAAAAAAAAAAAAAAAAAAAAAAAAAAACCACTATCTCATGAGAAAAACTTACCATTAACGCTGTTTAAAGAATGATAGCTATTATTTAAATTAATAGTAAAAGCTTCTGAAATGTTAAAACAAATTTGCATACCAATTTTGGCAGATTCATTCCAGTTATGAAGGGTTGCCCCCTCCTCAGTACCTTGCTCTTTAACGCTAAAGCTGTTAGGGCTTTTAAAAAAGCTTCCGATTCTAATTAAACGGCCCCCATGTTTCAATTTTAGTAAACAGTCAAAATTTAGCGTAAAAAGTAATGTATTAAGGAGGGGACAACCCTTCATATATGTCATATTTTCTGTTCGTTCTTCAAATAATGCCGGAAAATCTGGCCCACCCTCTATGAAATATACCGCTCCTCTCAGGGAAAACTCCTCCATGGATATTTCATCCAACGTAAAGTGCACCCTGTTTGTGGTGATAGTGACTAATATTATACCGGTAGGCCACGATGCCACCAGTGTTATAGTGGTAAGCTACAATGCCACCAGTATTGGCGTGGTAATGTACGGGTGTCACCACTTATTGGAGGGGAAAGCCCCGGCCCCAAATTATAATGTGATGCCCGCGTCTACCACACCGGTTCTGCAAATATCGGGTTTGGTACTACCCTATTTACAGTATACCCTGTCCCAGGGTATGATAACGTGATCGAGTGGTCAAATGGCCGCTTTCTACAGCCAGGTGTACCCGCCCTGGGTTACGACTAAAAATCTCTAACTCTCTCCTTGGAGGTAACAAACCGCCCTGTCAATATAAAATGACGGTATCTCGTAACTCTGTTCCTACCCTGCCTGAGTTCTGGGAAAACTAGTACACAATTTGTAGAAAATACCTTACTTGTATTCTTCCAACGGTCACTTATAATAACAAAAAAATATGTTTCCCCGAACGGGGTCTAAATGCAGACTAACTCAAAAATAATATTCTTTACAGTAACTGTTCATAGGGGTGGACCTTCGCTTGGCCCCGCTAATCCTCTCAATCCCCATTCAAAACCAATTCTTCTTTCTTAGCTTTATTATTCAATGACTCAAACCAGGAAGTCCAAAATAGAATTTAGTTCAAAGCTTACTTATTGCAAAACAAGTATAGCTTAGCAACGAGACTTTTAAACTGTCATTGAAAATTATACTATAGGCAAATCTAAGAAAATGTAATTACGGAACAAAACCAGGTCATTTATCTGAAAACAAAAGAAACAGGGGTGGAACCCCAACACCCCCCCCCTCAAATTCCCTCCACACAGTTCCATCCTCGCTGAGAATCATCCCTCCCTGTAAAATTGCTTGTGGACGATTCACCCTGAAAAATTCTCCTTAGCATTCTTTCATTTGAATAAGACTTTAATTTCTAATCGGTTTCTCGATCACTCCAGAAATGCCCCCTTCCGTGGAAATTATTTCCCAGAAAAAAAACACGCGGAAAAAAACCCTGGATAATTACACAGGAACATCTCCACATTGAAAATTTGACAAAGAGAATGTAACACAATTCCAAAAAAGTTCGTATAGTAATTCTGTCAAAACCCCCAGTGTAGCATTTCCCCTGGAATATTAACTCCCTAGAAATTTCCCTCCCCATAGAAATCCACCCCAAGCACCCCCCCCCCCCAAAGAAAATGGCTGTATACTTCCCAATAACAAATACTATATGTAAAAAAAGAGCAAAGTCCATAACTTGCAGCCCTTCCCCCGGGGACTGTGGGGGGGCCATTTTACACCTAAAGACATATTTATTAGATTTTTCGACTATGCGGAACAAAATGGCTATCTAAAATTTTGATTAGGTGACTGTGGGGAAAATGAGCGTAAAAGGGGGCCTAGTTGCCCTTCAATTTTTTTGGTCACTCAAAAAGAGCACTAGAACTTCTAATTTCCGCTCGATGAGCCCTCTCACGATATTCTAGGACCACTGGGTCGGTACGGTTGCCCCTAGGAAGAAAAAGAAGAAGAAGAAAAAAAACACGCATCCACGACCTTTCTTCTGTCGAAAAATACAAAATTCCACATTTTTGCAGATAGCAGCGTAAAATCTCAACAGTGCTGAATCATATCTGAGGTTTTGCAAACAAAACCTCAGATATGCTGAATCTGATGGTGTGATTTTCATTAACATTCTATGACTTATAGAGGGTGTTCCTCCCTTTTTTCGAAAGTAAGGCAAATATTCCCTTTTGATGGGTAAGACTAAAAACTTGATGAAACTTGTATATTTCAAATCAGCATAAAAATCTAATTCTTTTGATGTATCTATTGGTGTCAAAATTAGAGTTTTTCCGTTTTTTAGAGTTTCGGTTACTATTGAGCCGGGTTGCTCCTTACTTACATAAAGTTCGTTACCACGAACTGTTTGAAAGGCTTGAAACCCTATCAGACTTACTACTTAAATCTCCATAATCGAAAATCCTCATAGTGTCGTTTAAAATCTCCCTTTTGAATACTCTCCTACTCCCCTCTTGAGAGGGGAATACTCCCCTCTTGAATACTCACTTTTGCAAGAGGAAAGTAAAAAAGTGTTTTGAAAAAAACTACCAAGTGAAAAAAAATCCTCCGAATACAAAGCTGATAAGTTAATGATAGAAGCTATTCATTTTCCTTTCAGCACTAAAATTAATTACGAAACAGATTTTTGGAAATTACGAAAAAATGCTTGACATCTGAACATGTATTCATTTTCTTTCTCTTTTTCCTAGCAAAAGCCGGTCACTGGAAAATTATAGGGGCACTGAAATGGATAACCTTTCGAGGTTCTTGGAATTAGTATTTTGTTTTTCCAACTCCGTAAAGGTTTACATTAACTAGTGATTGGTTTGATGTTACTTAACATGCTTCGCCCAGAATTCCCAAATAAAAAGACGATTGATTCAAACCTACTCACAAGTATAATAATCGGCACCGTCACAATATTCTTTTAATTTTTTAAGCAGAAATTTTTGAGCCTGTAAAGCTTTGGTTTCTTCCCAATTCCTCTCTATTTTTCTTCAAGTTCTTTCTGACTTTTTTGTATTCCTAGACTAGAAACTACATTCTATTAAAATTTAAGCCCGACCAGAGAAAAAGCTATTTTTAATCTTAGAGCTGATACCCCAATTCAACGGTCCTACCTGCTCCTTATTCACAAAAAAATAGTCATACTATTTGACCAAGTACGGGAAAAGAAATCAAAATCTAGTCATTTAGATGGGAACTTGATGGGGTAATTATTAACATTACCATGCACGAAAAGATACATGCAAGCAGCATCCTGAAAGAGAGGTGTTTTCATTGGCTGCCAGTGACAGAAATTAGTTGCAGTCACTGCTCTGCCGGTTATTTGGGTTCGGTCCAAATTAGTTTAGCTTGCCCAAATGGGTAATATAAGTTAGAAACTCCTAACGAAACAAGAAGCATATTTTAAGCTTCTTATCAGTACTAGTTCAAACTTGCTCTTAGACCTTGGGTTGAGTTCAGTCAAAACAAGGCTTAATTGAAATAGGGGTGAGTTACATAAGGTTTAAGTCAAAAGAGCGTTGATTTAAACGGGGATCCAGTTGAACGAGGGTTGAGTTGCATGGAAGCTTTGTTACATGGGTTCAGTTATACGCATATCCCTTTTATACAATATAAACGGGTTAAATTGTATGGGGGCTCAGTCAAACGAGGGTTCAGTTACATGGGGTTGAGTGGCACGGGAC
>JAQQPU010016637.1:6766-19658 GCA_029168905.1 Artemia sp. Kazakhstan ARC1039 | reverse complement strand
CGTCTGCGCTATAAATTACTAGTATGAGTGTCCATATATGTGGACACTAGTATATGTGGCATAGAATGGAACGAATGTTTATGTGTCCTGTATGCATTACTACACTGTTAATCTGATCGCCAAGAAACTATAAAAAGTTATAAATTCCAGTGAAGGTATAAAATTTCCCCCTCCAAGGTCGTCTTAATCTTTCGATCACTTTTCGCGCCGACTGAAATTAGAGACCCCTGAACATAAATACTTAACAGTTGCTTTCATTCACATTATCTGAGTATCAATTATCCAACAACACCAGACGGGTAAGTTTATAATCCTAGCTTTATGATTCAAATAGCTATGAATTTAAAATACGATTGGTATATTACATGCGGGGAAAATCTTCGAGAACAGAATTTTCTCCCAAAGCTGAAAAATTACTACAATGATAATTTCTTTGAGTTGATTTTTAACGTTTTCCGAGAAGGTACCTTCGAAATTAATATAAGATCGTTTTTTCCTGAACTTTAATCAGAAAATTCTGCTCTGTTAAATCGAAAAAACAAAATTCACTCTTTTTAATGAAGGAAACTTCATTAAAACTGAATTTCCGTATCTCCGACACAAAACTCGACAAGCAGAATAGTTTTTCTAAGATTTCCGGGAAAGTAGCTGTTGGCTTTTAGTTTTCTGTCGTTTATTCGGATTTCTTATCCAAACACTACAAGTTATGGCAAGACTAAATAGTTAAGCCTCACAAACTAAAAATGTTTATAAGTTGAGTGACTTTTGTGAAAGCCAAACTGAGTATCACTAAGGATACCTTGATTAAAAGGTACTGGTAGAGTCGTCGATGAACAACTTTTTCAAGAATTTTTTAGAAAAGGGGAAGGATGGAGACTGGCCTCCAGTTCCCGTTAACAGATCTTGAGCCACCTTTGTGAAAAGGAATAACCTTGGCTGTCTTGAGACCTTCAGGAAAGATTCCATTTTCAAGCGACAATTTACTATATGAACAATACAAGGCACAAGGTAAACCGAAACTGACTTGATGGTTCAAAGGTTCATTCCATCTATCCCCGCTGAATTGGAACTCATGCTTCCAACAATTGTAAGTAGTTCATCATTGGTACACCTCTCAAACTCAATGGCTAATCTGTCCCCTCTATTATCTTGAAACTAATACTCGGGGAAGGATTCAGGAGTCTTTTTATTTTCCTGTTGCACTGTTTGACCAATTTTTGAGAAATAATGTGCAAAATGTTCCAACACTTGTAGAGGATCATGGAGTTCAGTCCCATCTGCCTCTATTGAGAGAGGCTCGCCACTGCTCTTCTTCAATATCATCTCCCCGATGACCTTCCAGGTTTCTTTCGAATTACCTTCGATCTCAGTAAATTTCTTTTCAAAATAATCCCTCTTTGCTCTTCTTCTAAGAGAGTTTACCTTTCTACGGGCAATCCTCAATTCTTCAAAATCTTCACCTTTCTCTGTCCTAAGTTACTGTTCATATGGATGATTCCTATTTTGTATTTCATGAACAATTTCAACTCTCATCCAGGCTTTACATCCCTCCTGTCCTTATCTATTTTTAGAGGACATGTTTGTTCGTAAATGGGTCGTATAATTGAGCAAAATGTGTCATACGCCTCACTTATATCACCCGTTATCACAAGAACAGGATCCCAGCTAAGGGTACTCTGTTCCTCTGCAAATGTATCTAAATAAGCCTTTTTCAATTGCCGCACTTTTCTTTGCTTTGCTTCTAGTTTTTTGCACACAAGTAAACCTAGCGATAACTGGGAGATGGTCAGATCGGGGATAAATACCCACATCAGCATAACTTGAATTTAGGAACTTGAGCTGATAAAAACGTTATCTATCAAAAGAGGTGGATGAATAGAAATCCTTTCAGGTCTAGAATAAAACGTATTATTTATAAGTAGGTTGTCAAAAGAGCATATCAGCAATCGACAAGCCACCGCAGGAATCGCAGGAATAACTTGGTGGATTAAGCTGAAACTTCAAAAGTACGTTGTGGGGTTGTTGAACTAACCAAAGGCACTATGCGCATACTCCTACTATTACTGTTGCTTTATTTGCTACTACTTGAAATGGGCAGAAACCGTCACAAAAGGGACAAAGGGCTAACTCCCCTGTGGCTTTTAATTATAAGTACATTACTCACACTTTTCTGCAAATTAAAGACATTTTTAATGTTTTCTCTTTTTTTAAAATTACAAACATCCAAAATAATAAATTCTTTCTATAATAAATATTAGTGTATACCTTTCAATCCATAAACATATGTTTTTTTTAGCAATCTTTTATGATGGTATCTTTGTATCTTTTGTATCGGTTTTGTACATTTTTAAAGATAAACATATGCAGGATATGATTACTCAGCTTTGACTGAATTATGGATACTCTCATGCGCAGTTGATGAAAACTGTCTGAAGATTTGCTTGAACTCCGTGTAATTATTAAAATAGAAAGAGAGCTAGTTATAAAAATCATTAAAAAGGTGATATATCATTTTCAAAGTCTTGGGGGGACCATAACTATGGTATTCAATTGTAGAAACAAAATTCGGTTTTAACAATGGTTAAATTGAAGATACATTCAATTTCAGTGATCTAAAATTAACGCGTTGCTTGGGCAAAGTTTTGTGGGATATGTTGATCAGGATAATTTGATGTGGATAGCTTCTTAAGAAGAATCCTATAAACACTAGTTTATTTATAAAATGTTTTAAGGAAAGTTTTCTTGAAGTTTTTTTTCAATCCTGTTTGCTCTACATTCAGTTGTATCTGTGAATTTTAATACAGCAACCCACATTTATGAGCCACCTATGCGTAAAAATAAAAAAAATTAATTTTATAACTAAATCAATTTATTTCTATGTTAAAACAGTTAAAATTCATGGCCTTAGTGAAAGTTTTGGTATGTTGTGTTCCTGCCCTGCTAGTTTTAGCATATCAGTGGATCATGAAAATCTGTCCCTCAGTAGCTGAGATTGAGTTCTATCGATAATTACCACTGTCTTTACTAATAAAAATGGGAAAACTTCTTATCAAATTATTTTTCTATTAGAAAACAACTATTAAAGCAACTCTGTTAAAGCTTATAAATTTAGTATTCAGAATGGAGGAGGGGGAGGGGGTCTAAAGAGGCAGCAGCCAGAACTGTATCTGGATTGTTAACGGGTTTGAAGCCTTTTTCTGGGCTTGAAGCTTTCTCATTGGATCTTAGTGGCCATTTTTTTGTCTTGCTTTTCTTTTATTTTTATGTTTTTATTTATGTTTTCTGCTTGAAATTATTCATTTTTATGTTTTTTTATATTTTTTGCTGTTTCCTTTTTTTCCTCTCCTTTTTTTCGGAAGTAAAAAGGTGGACACATTAGTTCTAGCCACACAAAAAAGTTTTTCCTTGTTGTTCAAGCTGGGGGGCTGTAAGTTTCCTGTACAAGGTTTTTGACAATGACGATTCCAATGTTGTACTTTTCGTTTTCATCAGACAATATTTCGGAGGGTTCAGGCTCTTATTTAAAAAGATTTATCAAAATCATTACCATTATGATTTAATGTTTTTATTTTATATTCAACACGGAACGAAAATTCTGCAATATTTAATTGTGAAGGATATTTCCAAAATTTGGCATCCACGTAATTTTCCCATCCTATTTATTTACTACTATTTACAAAATAGACTAAATGTGCACAACAGCCTGAGAAATGTTAAACAATATGTTCAATGGCAGTGCAAATAATCAAATACGGTGAGCACCGAGCAACTGCATTCTCACTTACATTTGAATTTGCTATAAAAAAAAGCAGTGGTATCGAGCCTTATTGTAAATATAAAACCATTGTGAATATTTCTGTTACTTTACTGTCTTCTTTATATTTTATTTAACTGTCTTTCCGGTGTAGCTTTCAACTTTTATTTCATAGTATACCGATGTAGGAAGATAGACCCATAGGCCTGTACCCTTGTCGAGTCCCAGAATCGAAACAGCAGAGAATGAAAAAACAAAAAGACCAAGTACTAAATTTGATTTTTATAAAAACATCGAACTCGGAATACGCAGCATTGGATGTTTGAGGCCCAAAAAAGGATGGCTCCATTTAATTTTGTGTAGGTTATAGAAAACTCAGGTCCATTCTTGAATCATATGCGTACCCAATACCCAGAATATACGAAATTTTGGAGTCAGTATGATCCAGAAAATTTATCTCGATTTTAGATCTAAAAAGAGGGTAGCCATCCTTAATTCTTTGTTTCGTGTTTTTCACGAAAGAAATAAGAATTGAAAATGGAGGAAAATAAATATGAATGGCTGAAAACTTAAATCTTTTTAGGTGACAGTTCGGTGAAGCAGTTTGGAGTAATAATAATTTCCTGTAAATGCCCTTGAATTGTCGTTTTATTTTTCTGAAATCATTTGTCAGATATTCTTTTTTTCTTTTCAGGGTTGTCATAAAGTGACTAGCAAAACGCTGTAAAGAAATATTGTCCAAAGCTTTGGTACTTGTGCTGGATAATGCTAGATATAGGCTTGTCTGATAAACTCATCTTATTGGATTCTCTGCCTTTACTAGAAATATCCTAAAAATATTTACGAGTAATTTGTTGATTTTACTGACTATTTAGCTCAATAAGAATTACCGGTCTCTCAAGCTGAGACTGCCTTATTTGGATTTTATTAAACAATCAATTATAGCTGATCATTTTACATACAAATCTTCTAAAACCATGTATGTTGTACTATTTTGTTTACATCATAAAAAAGGAAGATCTGAGCACGAATAAATTGTTGGAACTATCAAAACTTACTCTAACGCCTTAAAAAATATCATAGACTCGAGGTTGGCTAATGAAAAAAGTCACTCCAGGAAAATTAGCGATCGACCAAATCCTACAAGCATGCCCAACCTAAGTAAACCTTACTCCCAAAAATATTCTATTATGGTTGCAAAATTATTTTCAACCATGGTGCCTGGTGCAGGTGCCCCGATTGCCCGTATCCCCACCCCATTTGAACGGCTCTGTTTGCTGATAAATCAAAGTTTCAAATCACTGAAACATTATCAGCGTACATAAAAAAATGTATCAGTGTAAAGTTAATAATTTTTTAAGCGTAAGACTACCATAAATCACTATCAATAAATAAATGAAACCCAGTGTGTGCAGAAATAACTATAAATAACTGAGTCAAACTCAAAACGTGCAGAAAATAAAAGGAGTACAACTGACACCCCTCATGCCTTTTATAGAACAGAAAATAATATGCACTTTACTCAGAACAATCTCTGTTTCAAGCCATGCGTTTTTATTTCTCATAATATGGGAAACTAAAGAAACAACGACACCATCTTAACCAAGATTACTGAAAAAAGAAATGAATATGGATAAACATTTATAACATATATAACAATATTCATTGTTGAAAGTTTTAATAGTTTTGATTCGTACAAATTATGTTCTGGTCTTTAGAAAAGGGGGGTTGTCATCCCTACTCCTCTCAGTTTCTGCTTGTATAAAATTTGACTCGGTTTCTTATTGTTGTTTATTTTCGTTTCGGGTTTCATTAATTTGTTTATTGTGATTTATAGTAGTTTTAAGCTGGATAGATTATTTGACTTTATTTCTACTCATCTTTGATTTAATGTAGCTCTTTAATTTCCTCTGAAAAAAATTCTTTTGTGGAAAGAATTTTAAATTAATTATTACGCAGTCTTTTTTATCCGAATTTTAGCCTGCTCTGTATATGTCTTATCAAATTTTTCAACAATTTTTAAAATAAACACTCTTTTGAACATCCAGATAGATATAGTATATTTCGGTTTAGTTTCACATCTCATCTTTCCCTAAAAAAAAAACAAAAAAAAAAAAAAACGTATAACCTCTTCTGTTCATAAGCCACTGTATCAATGCTATTTCAAAAACATGGATGCACTTACACCCTTTCGGTTTAGTCTAAGAGAAAGAGCAGAAGTATCTTTAGAACAGCTTAAAGTATTAAGTTAAAACTTTCCTGGCATGATGAAGGGGATGTTGAACTAACAAAAATTTACTATGTGCATGCTACTGCGTTTTCAACCACTACTTCTACTATAGAGGCAAGGGGCATTAAGCAGAAGCTTTTAGGGAATGTTCAGGGGGATGATAACCTAAGTCAGAAAACAGAATGTGTAGGCAGGTTATCAAAAAATAGTACCCTTAATATCTTAGGTTTGTCTTAAGATATTAAGTTGAAAATTTCTTGGGGTGGAGGGATTTTGAACAAACCAAAGGCATTGCTTGCATGCTACTGACACTACTTCTACTCATAACACTACTATTATTATTACTGTTACTGTTGCTAAGCGCGAGGGAATTAATGCAAAATTCTCAGGAAATATTCCTGAGGGGGTGTTGTGCTAAAATAAGCACAAACTGTGTTTACGCAGGTTTTCAATAAAGCGTTTCACAAACATCTTTAGTGTACTATGTTGATTCTTTCAAGAAATGTTGAGAGAAATTCTGAATTAATTCAAAGGTACTATGTGTGGACATGTTGTCGCCTGAGGGGAATATTGAAATAATCGAAAGGTAATATGTACATGCTATTACTAATCCCACTACTACTTTTACTGAGGCTTGGGTTTTGAATATGAAACTTTCATGAAATTCTGAGGTGTATATTAAGCTGAACCAAAATACTCTGTGTATGCAGGTTATCAAAACAGCCTATAAGCAATATTGTATGGACTACTTCGAGTGTTAAGTGGAAAGTGTCAGAACCTGTTTAGGATGTTGTTCAGCTAACCTTAAAGCAATATCCCAAGTGTATAATATTGATGTTACTACTACTACTGCTACTACTTGTGCAACAGTTACTACTCCTGCCAAAGCTAAGGTTACGGGGGTGAAAATTATCAGGGGATGTTGAACAAACAAAAAGGAACTAGGTGCGTACTGCTAACACAGATACTACGACTAATAAACGGATGTTGTGCTAATCAAAAGGTACTGTGTGCATATTATTACCAATAAGTGCAGATACAAATACTATCGTTTCTGCTACCACTGCTGCTGCTGCTGAGGATGATGTCAAACTAAATGAAAACCCACCTGCATGAAGGTTGTCAAAACTGTCCATTAGCTATATCCTAGGAAAGGCTTAGGATTTAAAGTTGAAACTTTCAGGCCATTTGAAAAGGGATTTTTAACTAAACATAAGACACTATGTACAAGCTGATACTGAAATTGCTAACTTCAACTGCTAGGACCACAACTAATAACGAGTACTTGTGACTCTGATTACTTGCGACTGTGACTACTTGTGACTGCAACTGTGAATACTTGTAATTGCAACAACATGGGACTAAGAACTACACTGTTTTTACTACGATCTCTTACTAGGTTGACATATAGCACCAGGTTTTAAAGTATTCTGTCCTAAGCAGAAAAAAACTTTTCAAAACAGCTGAAGTTGGGAAAAAAGGTTTCCAGAGGAAACCTATAAACTTTTTGGGGAAGTTTCTTGGGGGAATATTGGTATAATTTTCAATAAAATTAAAATTCTGAAAAAAATCTATCAAATTTCTTTTCCTATAATTTAGCTGATTTATTAATTTGCAACACAATAGCATTGCGAGATAATTAGACATCGGAGCAATTTTAGCAAATTTTTTACACTTGTTACATGTTACAACTCAATTTTGCCGTCTGCCAAATAAATTACGTCACTGAGGGCCAGGAATCATGGGTGCCACAAAAAAATTAAACTTTTATCCTGAATCTAAAAGAAGTGGTAAAATTGCAAAAACTAAAAACCAGTGTTTGGATAAAACTGTTCTCAGTCACGTACTTCAGAACAGCCAAAGTGTTTATTTGAAAAATTGAATGCTTTTACTGCCCCCTTGTACATTGCAAATCAATGGACCCTTTTGATGCGAGTCACTATCCCTTGTTTAAAGGGAAATGAAGCATTTGTCAATTTTTCTATGAACTAAGCTTCCCAATGACATTTGTAAAATTACACAAATTTTTTCTGATATGCAGAGTCTATCTTTTAGTCCTCAAGGATCTTTAAATTTCTTGACTGTGTCTTTTAGAAAGTATTATGTTGTTATAAACTCGTTGGCTTGTTATAAATAAATTGCCAGCCATGAATTATGTTTATCAATTAAAAATTTATGTTGGGGAAGGGAGTCAAATTTGGATCTTCATTAACGTGTTCTTATCCAGAAGTAATACTGACTCAATCTTAGTTTAAATTAAAATCCCTGTGTCTCAAGTAGACACAGGGATTTTGTTGTCTGACAGCAGCTCATGTAGGGATATCAATATTTTGGGGACAATTCCTCTTATGTTTGAATCCATTGTTTATACCACTTTAATTGATTTTCGAAGCACCGATATTTCGACTTTGCAGCAGTTTTTCATAATTTTTCTGGACTTAAAGCAAAGAAAAAATACTGCTTCCTACATAATACGATATATTTTTGAAAAACAATTTCGAATAAACTAGCTCGTGATCTCAAAACACTATTTAGGATTGACAGCAAGCTAGTCAGCTCAAGGGCTTTATAGAGCAATTGGTCAATCAAACTCTTACACATAATTCTGTGGTTATATATATAGTATCCTTGAATGTTTTTTTAATGTTTTCAGGAAAACAAGACAAAAGTTAGCATAAAGAATGAATAGCAGCAACCCCTTGCATTTAGTATAATTTGTATCTGTTTTAGGATTTGATGCTCCTTTTTATTAAAGCTAAAGTTTTCCTTTTTTTAGAATAAGTTGCTAAGCAACTTATTCTAATAAGGCATCTATTCTAATAAGATAGCTAATTCCCAATATGGCATCTAAGGAGTTTCCCAAGAATGACTGAGGGTGTCATGTTCAAACTTTCGGGGCTACTTCTCCTCTAAATATTTAACAAAATCAAAATAGCGTAAGTTTATCCAAGCTATTAAAGAAAGTAAACAGATTTTTTTGCAAATGGTATCAAGTTTTCCACTTCAGGTCAACTAGAAGAGGTATGAAACTAAATTAAACACTACTATCTGTGTCCAGATTTTAAAAAGGGTGTATGTTGGTAAAAATTGATGAAAATTTTTCTCCAGCATAAAAGTAGCAGGCCAAACTATAAAGTCTTAAAAAAATGAATAGATTTAAAGTATTATTTTCTTTTTCCCTGAAACAACTATGTCAATATAAAACAAACAGAAATTAATTAAAAAAAACATCTTTGCACTTTACTAAAAAAATACACATGAATGCGCCTTGTCAGTTTAACATACATATACTGATATTTAGTAATCAAATTGTTAATATTATTTGATTTATAAAAGTTACAAAAGTAAAAACAATTGTATTTTTTCAGTAGTGCAAATTATGTTCTGGCCTTGGGAAGGCATAGGGGGTTTTGAGCCCAACTCATGTTAATTCTGCTCGTTTTGAGTTTGACTCAGTTATTTATTGTAATATCTGTTCTTTTGGGGTTTCATTTATTTATTGATGCTGATTTGTGGTAGTTTCACGCTTGGTAGATCATTTGATTTTATTTTTGCTCAAGTTTGGTTTAATGGAGTTCTTTATTTTTCTTTGAAAAACTTATTTTGTGGAAAGGTTTTTTAGTTAATTAATAGTAATAGAGGTAATACTAATAGCTGCAGTAATATTAGCGTATTGCATTTTTATCAGTTGAGAATACTTCTCATAAAGTCGTGGAAGTTTCTACATAAAATAATAAGTCATTGCTGTAATATTGCTGAAATATCCTTTGATAACCTACATATTCATATACTTTTTAAGATTTTCATCTCAATGCTCTTAGCCTTATAGATAGTTGCAATAGAAATAGTAATTAAAGTAGCAGTAGTAAAGGTAGCAGGGATAGTAGTAGGCTATTAGTAGTAACGTGCAAATATTGCCTTTTGGTCAGGTGATCTTTCCTTTTAGGCATTGTCTGAAAGTTCCAACCTAAAACCCAAATCAATTCTTGAGATTCACTCTTTTGACCATCTGAATGTACATGGTGTATTTTGATTTAGTTTAATTTTACCCTTAATAATCTCTCAAATTTTCATCTTCATGGACTTCGTGGACTAAGTTAGGGCACCAAGCCAGGCAATCCCGCTTATTTCTAGTCGGGGGTACGGCGGAAAAAGGTTTTTATGAAAATTATGTCATAGGTAGACTGAAAAACGCCAAAGCCGAATATGTAAACAGCACTTTCGTGTGAGTTGGCAAACCAGAGATTCCAAAATTTACCCGAAAGGTTTCCGGAAAGTGACATCTATCAATGTGCTATGAGCTGAAACCGCAAAAATCCCAGGCATCGCTACAACTTTTTGTCTTTTTGTTTTGCGTTACAAAGAAGAAACAGAAGAATTAATACTGATTGGTAATGCTATAGCAATCTAAAATCTAAAAAGGACTTTAATAGATGCTAAATATAAATACTGGAATAATTTTGCAAATAATCTCTCCAGAGAAACGCATGAGCCAATTATACATAAAGTCATAAGCCACATCTGTGGGAAAAAGACTTCCCCCAACCCGCTCCTGTATGAGCTTATGCATAATAATACCCATTATGACAATGATAATGGAAAAGCTAACCTATTTGCAACTCTTTTTGTTAATAAGCTAACATCAAATAATCAAAGCAAACTTTCCACAATTCCTATGAACCCAAGTTACCAACCACGCCCAGGATCCGAGTACATAACCAATCCATATTCAATCCAGGAATTGAATAATGCAATACATCATATTAGGACCAAAACTAGCAGCAGCTATGACAATATACACCCTACATGGATAAAGAATCTCACACCTTCATACAAACAAGAACTGCTAAATTGTTATAATCACGCTTGGGCATCTTCTAGGTTCCCCAATATATGGAAATGTTAGTCCCTCCTACCAATCCTAAAGAAAAATAAACCAAAAGATAACCCTGAGTCTTATATGATTACACCTCTGATGGGGAAATTAATGGAGAAAATGATCTATCACAGACTCCTCTGGTTTGTTGAAAAAAAATAATATGATCCCACACACTCAAACTGGATTCAGGAAACACCACTCCTCAACAGATGCTTTCATTTTGCTAACAAATGCAATAAATGAATCTTTCTCAAAAAATAATGTCCTAGTGGCAGCTTTCCTAGATTTTGAAGGGGCATATGACAATCTGAACCACCGAATCCTTTTAAATAAACTTGCAAACCTTGGAGTACCCCCTAAGCTAGTATCCTTTATTAAATCCTTCATAGAAGTGCGAAGTTTCATCGTTTGTGTTGGTTCAGCCTCTTCACCCCAAAAGACAATAACCAAAGGCCTACCTCAGGGAGAAGTCCTCAGTTGCCTCCTGTTTGCCCTATATCTCTGGGACATGAACCTACCCCACACGAATCTACAATATGCTGATGATCTGGTGCTATGGTCATCTGGCAACACCTTTCGGATAGCACAGTCAAATCTGCAAAAGTCACTTTTCCAGTTTGAAAAATTCTCTCAACATTCAGATTTACCCATTGCACCCATCAAGTCAAAAATAATCCAATTTCACTAGAAGCGAAACCATGTTAATGCAAAACTAACTCTAAATAAAACAACTATCCCAGAAGATAATCATATTAATTACCTAGGTCTCATGCTTGACCAAAAACTTAATTCCCACCTCCACATTTCAAACACAATAAAAAAAGGCTATAGAAAAGCAAATATACTAAAAAGACTTCTTTCCACACCCTGGGGTTGTAAGGAGAAAACCTTACTCCAGTTTTATAAATCACATATAAGACCCCATATTGACTATGGGCTCTTCGTCTACGGTGCATGTGCAAAGACCCAGATGCAAAAAATTGAAACAACACAAAATGATATAATACGTCTCATATTTGGTCTTAGGAAACCCACAAGCACCAAGTTTCTGCTTATGGAGAGTGGATTAACAACAATAAGGGAGAGACGTAGCTTTCTCTTGACAAAACATCTTACAAAAATTGACTCAAACAGCTCACACACATTACATAATTGGTTAAGAAATCCAGCCATGTATAGAGGTATTGCAGATGAGTATGCCAATATTCAAAAGAAGTTCCCTGTACCAGCAAAGTCTATTGCACCTACTTTCCCCCAATCCCCTCCATGGAATTGGTCATTTCCCATAATAAATACTGAATTTTCAAAATGTAATAAAGATTTAACCCCCATTGCTTTTGTCCAGAAAAAATTTGCAGAACTTAATACAATTACCTATAAAAATCACTTCCAAATATTTGTTGATGGGTCAAAAATGAATGAGAAGGTTGCAAGTGGTGTTTTCCTTCCTCACCTGAAAATTGCAATGGGCGAGAGATTATTTAATAATTTATCTATAATGTCTGCTGAGTTAAATGCCAAAATCATGGCATTAGAACACCTTAAGCAAAACCAACCTTTGATTGCAAATTCGAATAATATTATCATCTATTCCGACTCTTTATCAAGCCTTGAGTTGCTAGCCTCAGCTCCTCAATATAAGTTGGACATTGACACTTATCATTGTCTCAGTATTATTGATAGCCTTGCTTCAAGTGGCATAAAAACTTATTTTCAGTACATTCCTAGCCACTCTGGCATAAGTGGTAATGATCAGGTTGATGAAATAGCAAAAAATGCTATAAATATTGACCAGCTAAGTGGGAGACCAATCCCAATTAGAGATATTTACCAATGGAGGCTATCAGATATTAATTTTAATAAGATTAATCCTATCCTTTCCCCCTTTCCCAATAAGTATCCTTCTAAAATTTATCATAGAATTCGTTCTGGAACAAATGGACAAAATTTCCTTGCATTCTCATATAAGCTTTCTAATTCAAGTGGTTCAATTCCCCTGTCCCCTCTTTGCAAGCATTGTAATATGAAT
>JAQQPU010016635.1:0-15881 GCA_029168905.1 Artemia sp. Kazakhstan ARC1039 | reverse complement strand
TTTTTACTCCGAACAATACTTTACGACTTTTTGCATACCCCAACACCAAGCAATACTTTTCAAAAGGCTTTATTATATTATTTCAGAACAAGTTCTTTTCTTAATATCCAGTTTAAATCAATTTTACAAGTTGAAGTAATCATCCTTTTCACCCACAACTTTACTTTATGGCTTTTTGAATACCCCACCAAGCAATACTTTTCAAAAGGCCTCATTATATTATTTCAGAACAAGGTCCTTTCTTAATATCCTTCCTAAACTAATTTTACAGGTTGAAATACTCATCCCTTTCACCCACAACTTTACTTTACGGCTTTTTGAACAACCCAACACCAAGCAATACTTTTCAAAGGCTTTATTATATTTTTTCAGAACCCCCCCCCCTCTCAACTCCACTTTTTTGCCCCCCTCCCCATTTTTTTAACATGGTATTTTTTCAATTTTTTTTAGTTTAGAGTTATAGTTTAGTTATAGTTAAGAGTTTTAGAGTTTTGAGTTTTAGCTTAGAGTCTTAGCTTAGAGTTTTAGTTTGAGTTATACTTTAGTTTAATTTTAGTTAAGAGTTTTAGTTTAGAGTTGTTGTTTAGTTTTAGATAAGAGTTTTAGTTTAGAGTTTTAGTTTGGTATTAGCTTAAGGTTTTAGTTAGAGTTAAAATTTAGTTTAGTTGCAGTTCAGAGTCTAGAGTTTCAAGTTAGACTCTCAGCACTTAGAGTTTTAGTTACAGTTATATTTTATTTTAGTTTTAGTCAAGTGTTTTTGGACTTGCAGTTTAGTTTTAACTAAGAGTTTTAGTTTGGAGTTTTAGCCTAGAGTCTTAGCCTAGAGTTTTTCATTGCACTTTTAGTTTAGTTTAGTATTAAATAAAGGTTTTAGGTTAGAGTTGTAGTTTAGTTTTAGTAAAGAGTTTTAGTTTAGAGTTGTAGTTTATTTTTAGATAAGAGTTTAAGTTTAGAGTTTATATTTTTAGTTTAGAGTTTTAGTTAGAGTTATGGTTTAGATTAATTTTAAGTTAAGAGTTTTAGTTTAGAGATGTAGTTTAGTTTTAGTTAAGAGTTGTAGTTTAATTTTAGTTAAGAGTTTTAGTTTAGAGTTTTAGCTTAGAGTCATATCTTAGAGTTTTAGTTAGGGTTATAGTTTAGTTTAGTTTTAGTTAAGAGTTTTAGTTTAGAGTTGTTGTTTTGTTTTAGATACGAGTTTTAGTTTAGAGTTTCAGTTTGGTATTAGCTTACAGTTTTAGTTAGAGTTATATTTTATTTTAGTTTTAGTTAAGTGTTTTGGACTTGTAGTTTAGTTTTAGCTAAGCGTTTTAGTTTAGAGTTTTAGCCTAGAGTCTTAGCTTAGAGTTTTTCGTTGCACTTTTAGTTTAGTTTAGTTTTAGATAAGAGTTTTAGTTTAGAGTTTTAGTTTTGTATTAGCTTACAATTTTAGTTAGAGTTATAGCAGTTAAGAGTTTTAGTTTAGAGTTTAGAGTTTTAGTTTAGAGTCTTAGTTTAGAATTTAGTTAAGAGTTTCAGCTTAAAGTTGTAGTTCAGTTTTAGTTAAGAGTATTAGTTTAGAGTTTAGAGTTTTAGCTTAGAGTCATATCTTTCAGTTTTAGTTAGAGTTATAATATAGAGTTATAGTTTAGTTTTAGGTTAGAGTTGTAGTTTAGTTTTAGGTAAGAGTTTTGTTTAAAGTATAGAGTTTTAGCTTAGAGTCTTATCCTAGAGTTTTAGTTAGAGTTATAGTTTAGTTTATTTTTAGTTAAGAGTTTTGGTTTAAAGTTGTAGTTTAGTTTTAGTTTGGAGTTTTAGTTTAGAGTTTTAGTTTGGTATTAGCTTACAGTTTTAGTTAGAGTTATAGTAGTTAAGATTGTTAGTTTACAGTTTAGAGATTTAGTTTAGAGTCTTAGCTTAGAGCTTTAGTTAGAGTTATAGTTTAGTTTAGTTTTAGTGAAGAGTTTTTGTTTAGAGCTTAGAGTTTTAGTTTAGAGTTTAGAGTTTTAGTTTAGAGTCTTAGCTTAGAGTTTTAGTTAGTTATAGATTAGTTTAGTTTTAGCCTAGAGTCTTAGCTTAGAGTTTTTCGTTATACTTTTAGTTTAGTTTAGTATTAGTTTAGTTTTAGTTAAGAGTTTCAGTTTAGAGTTATAGTTTAGTTTTAGTTAAGAGTTTTAGTTTAGAGTTTAGAATTTTAGCTTAGAGTCATATCTTAGAGTTTTAGTTAAAGTTACAGTTTAGTTTAGTTTTAGCTAAGAGTTTTAGTTTAGAGTTATAGTTTAGTTTTAGTTAAGAGTTATAGTTTAGACTTTAGACTTTTAGTTTAGGGTTTTAGCTTAAAGTTTTAGTTAGAGCTATAGTTTAGTTAATTTTAGTTTAGAGTTGTATTTTAGTTTTAGTTATAATTTATAGTTTAGAGTTTAGAGTTTTAGTTTAGAGTCTTGGCTTAGATTTTTAGTTAGAGTTATAGTTTAGTTTAGTTTTAGTTAAGAGTTTTAGCTTAGAGTTGTAGTTTAGTTTTAGATAAGATTTTTAGCTTAGACTTTTAGCCTTAGACTGTTTAGTTATAGGTATAGTTTCGTTTAGTTTTAGTTAAGAATTTTAGTGTAGAGTTATAGTTTAGTTTAGTTTTAGTTAAGAGTTTTAGTTTAGAGTTGAGAGTTTTAGTTTAGGGTTTTAGCTTAGAGTTTTAGTTAGGACTATAGTTAGGACTTATAGTTAGGACTATAGAGTTATAGTTTAGTTTTAGTTAAGAGTTTTAGTTTAGAGTTTAGAGTTCTAGTTTAGAGTCTTAGCTTAGAGCTTTTAGTTAGAATTATAGTTTAATCTAGAGCTTTAGTTTAGAGTTGTTGTTTAGTTTTAGATAAGGGTTTTAGTTTAGAGTTTTAGTTTGCAATTAGTTTACAGTTTCAGTTAGATTTATAGCAGTTAAGAGTTTTAGTTTAGAGTGTAGAGTCTTAGTTTAGAGTCTTGGCTTAGATTTTTAGTTAGATTTTTTGTTTAGAGTTTTAGTTTTAGTTTAGAGTGTTAGCTTAGAGTTTTAGTTAGTTATAAATTAGTTTAGTTTTAGTTAAGAGTTTAGTTTGAATTATAGTTTAATTTAGTTTTAGTTAAGAGTTTTAGTTTAGAATTTAGAGTTTTAATTTAGAGTCTTGGCTTAGAGTTTTAGTTATATTTATAGTTTAGTTTAGTTTTAGTTGAGAATTTAGACTTTTAGTTTAGAGTCTTAGCTTAGAGTTTTAATTAGAGTTATAGTTTAGTTCAGTTTTAGATTGGAGCTTTAGTTTAGATCTCTAGTTTAGTTTTACTTAAGAGTTTTAGTTTACAATTTATTGTTTTAGTTTACAGTTTTACTTTAGAGTTTTAGTGAGAGTTATAGTTTTAGTTTTTGTTTTAGCTAAGAGTTTTAGTTTAGATATTGGAGTTTTAGTTTTGAGCCTTAGCGTTGAGTTTTAGTTAGAGTTATAGTTTAGTTTGGTTTTAATTCAGAGTTTTTGTTTAGAGTCTTAGGAGCTTAGAGTTTTAGTTAGAGTTATAGTTTAGTTGAGTTTTAGTTAAGAATTTTAGTTTAGAGGTGTTGTTTAGTTCTAGATAAGAATTTGAGTTTAGAGTTTAGAGTTTTAGTTAGAGTTATAGTTTAGTTTAGTTTTAGTTTAGAGTCTAGAGTTTTAATTTAGAGTGTTAGCTTAGAATTTTAGTTAGAGTCATAGTTTAGTTTAGTTTTAGTTAAGAGTGTTAGTTTAGACTTAAAGTTTAGTTTTAGTTAAGAGTTTTAGTTTAGAGTTGTAGTTTAGTTTTAGTTAAGAGTTTTAGTTTTCAGTATTAGCTTAGAATCTTAGCTTAGACTTTTGTTAGAGTTATCGTTTAGTTTAGTTTCAGTTAAGAGTTTTAGTTTTACCTTGTAGTTTAGTTTTAGTTAAGAGTTTTAGTTTAGAGTTTAGAGTTTTAGTTTAGGGTTTTAGCTTAGAGTTTTAGTTAGAGTTATAGTTTAGTTTAGTTTTACTTTAGAGTTTTAGTTTAGTTAAGAGTTTTAGTTTAGAGTTTTAGTTAGAGCCGTAGTTTAGTTTAGTTAAAACAATTTAGTTTAGAGTTGTAGTTTAGTTTTAGTTAAGAGTTTTAGTTTAGAGTTTAGAGTTTTAGCTTAGAGTCATATCTTAGAGTTTTGGTTAGATTTATGGTTTACATTAGTTTTAGTTAAGAGTTTTAGTTTAGAGTTGTTGTTTAGTTTTAGATAAGATGTTTAGTTTAGAGTTTTAGTTTAGAGTCTTAGCTTAGAGCTTCAGTTAGAGTTATAGTTTTAGTTTAGTTTTTGCTAAGAGTTTTAGTTTAGAGTTTTATTTTAGTTAAAAGTTTTAGTTTAGAGTTTAGAGTTTTAGTTTAGCGTCATAGCTTAGAGTTATAAATAGAGCTATAGTTTTAGTTTAGATTTAGTTAAGAGTTTTAGTTTAGACTTGTAGTTTAGTTTTAGTTAAGAGTTTTAAATTAGAGTTGTAGTTTAGTTTTAGTCAAGAGTCTTAGTTTAGGGTGTCAGCTTAGAGTTTTAGTTAGAGTTATAGTTTTAGTTTAGTTTTAGTTAGGAGTTTTAGTTTAGAGTAATAGTTTAGTTAAGAGTTTTAGTTTAGAGTCTTAGCTTAGAGTTTTGGTTAGAATTATAGTTTAGTTTAGTTTTAGTTGAGAGTTTTAGCTTAGAGTTATAGTTTAGTTATAGTTAAGAGTTTTAGTTTAGAGTTTTAGCTTAGAGTCATATCTTTGAGTTTTAGTTAGATTTATAGTTTATTATAGTTTTAGTTATGAGTTTTAGTTTAGAGTTAAAGTTTAGGTTCAGGTTAGAGTTGTAGTTTAATTTTGGGTAAGAGTTTTGATTAGAGGTTAGAATTTTAGCTTAGAGTCTTGTCGTAGACTTTTAGTTAGACTTATAGTTTAGTTTAGTTTTAGTTAGGAGTTTTAGTTTAGAGTTGTAGTTTAGTTTTAGTTAGGAGTTTTAGTTTCCAGTTTTAGTTTGGCACTAGCTTACAGTTTTAATTAGAGTTATAGTAGTTAAGAGTTTTAGTTTATAGTCTTAGCTTAAAGTTTTAGTTAGAGTTATAGTTTAGTTTAGTTTTAGTTAAGAGTTTTTGTTTAGAGTTTTAGCTTAGAGTTTTAGTTTAGAGTCTTAGCTTAGAGTTTTAGTTAGTTATAGATTAGTTTAGTTTTTAGCCTAGATTCTTAGCTTAGTGTTTTTCGTTACACTTTTAGTTTAGTTTAGTATTAGTTTAGTTTTAGTTAGTAGTTTCAGTTTAGAGTTGTAGGTTAGTTTTAGTTAAGAGTTTTAGTTTAGAGTCTAGAGTTTTAGCTTAGAGTCATATCTTATAGTTTTAGTTAGAGTTATATTTTAGTTTAGTTTTAGCTAAGAGTTTTAGTTTGGAGTTATAGTTTAGTTTTAGTTAAGAGTTTTAGTTTAGAGTTTAGAGTTTTAGTTTAGGGTTTTAGCTTAAAGTTTTAGTTAGAGCTATATTTTAGTTAATTTTAGTTTTAGAGTTTTAGTTTAGTTTTAGTTAAGAGTTATAGTTTAGAGTTTAGAGCTCTAGTTTAGAGTCTTAGCTGAGATTTTTAGTTAGATTTATAGTTTAATTTAGTTTTAGTTAAGAGTTTTAGCTTAGAGTTGTAGTTTAGTTTTAGTTAAGAGTTTTATCTTAGACTTTTAGCCCAGAGTCTTAGCTTAGAGTTTTAGTTAGAGTTATAGTTTGGTTTAGTTTTAGTTAAGAGTTTCATTTTAGAGTTATAGTTTAGTTTTAGTTTAGAGTTGTAGTTTTGTTTTAGGTAAGAGTTTTAGCTTATAGTTAAGAATTTTAGTTTAGAGTTTAGAGTTTTAGTTTATAGTCTTAGCCTAAAATTTTAGTTAGAATTATAGTTTAGTTTAGTTTTAGGTAAGAGTTTTAGCTTAGAGTAGTAGTTTAGGTTTAGTTAAGAGTTTTAGTTTAGAGTTTAGAGTTTTAGCTTAGAGTCATATCTTTGAGTTTTAGTTAGAGTTATAGTTTATTTTAGTTTTAGTTAAGAGTATTAGTTTAGAGTTATAGTTTAGTTTTAGGATAGAGTTGTAGTTTAGTTTTAGTTAAGAGTTTTGTTTAGAGGTTAGAGTTTTAGCTTATAGTCTTATCGTAGAGTTTTTGTTAGAGTTATAGTTTAGTTTAGTTTTAGTTAAGAATTTTAGTTTAGAGTTTTGGTATAGTTTTAGTTAGGAGTTTTATTTTAGAGTTTTAGTTTGGTGTTAGCTTACAGTTTTAGTTAGAGTTATAGTAGTTAAGTGTTTTAGTTTAGAGTTTAGAGTTTTAGTTTAGAGTCTTATCTTAAAGTTTTAGTTAGAGTTATAGTTTATAGAGTTTAGTTTTAGTTTGATGAGCACTAGCAATAATTTATCCAACTATGCAAGCTACGTACAATTTATGATGATGACACCAAAGGCATACAAGGAGTTGAGATGACAGTCATTTGGCTATGAATATTGATCAGGTGTTGATACTGACGGCGAGTTGACTACTGCAGTGAGCCAGGCGTATCATTTAGTTGGAAAATTAAATCATGAGATATTCAATATATCCCAATGGTTACCCCCCAATGTCAAGATTGACATAAAGTTGCAACTGGCCCCATCAAATTTCAATTTGAGAAAAACACTTCCTTCAGCACCCGATGCAAATGTCATTATCACATCGGCAATTTTCCACGTCCGAAAACAACAGGTTATGAGCTCTGTTGCATTGGCAGTGGAAAACCTAAGAGCCAATGGCAACAACATTAAACTTCTTGTCCCCCATACGATCACCAGTCAACTTCACATAGCCACCGGCTCTCGTAGCTATACCGATTCATCATTTATCAATGGAGAAATCCCATCAAAATTGGCTTTGGTTTTTTTGAAGAGTGGCAGTGCTGTTGGATCCTGGACTTAATGCCCCTATGATTTTAATTTTTTCGGTCTATCTAGCCTTGTGTGTAAAGTGAATGGTATTCCACTGTACACTCTATCATTTGACAAAAAATCCTATAGAACTCTGTACGAGTTGACCATGCAATCCCTAGATCATGACTCCCAACTATTTGAAAATGGAATAACTGATTCAATGTTACGTAACTGATTCAACCAACGGGGAATGTACGTTTAGAGTGTACATCTGCCGATGCTTTGACTGAGAGTATCACGCTAATATCATTGAGTCAATTTGAAACCTATTGGGAAATCACAACTGACGGCAGTGTTCTACTAGATCTAGCACCATGAACACAAACCAAATAATATACGTATTTAGTATGGAACCACACATGTCCCAGTACAAGTCCTATTGCATACAATCGGACTTCACTGAAAAAATTCCAAGTGTTAATAATACCCTAATCATTGTTAATAGCAGTCAATCGACTTTGAAGACAGGCCATTGGCTATGCATCTTTCTAACAGCGAAGAATATTGAATTTGTTCATCCTCTTGGCTTATTGTATAAATTCTACACTCCATACATCAGCAACTTTATTGAAAGCAGTGGGAAAACTATTATTCAAAATCAACGAAGAGTACAGGATTTAACGACTAAGACATGTGGCTTTCATGCCCTACTCTTTTTCATGTTTTGATGTCGTGGCTATACCTACAAGCAGTTTCTCGACATCTACGTTGACTTACCTCGATTGAACGACTTACTAGTGGAAAATATACTTACAAGCGTGTATAATATTGATTTTAGTCCCCTACGAATAAAATGTTCTAAAAATGTATGTGAAATTGTTTATTAATAAAAAAATGTATATACATGATAAAAAAGACTTTTCTACTCTTTAGTTTTCATCTTCTACTAGGTGTAGGTATTTGTCGAGAACAACTAATGCAGGTAGATTTTCCGAATTCACAGTATACTGATCCTGTTGTGCTTCAATGTCAGGGTCACATTTTCTACAGTAGAGTGTAACTTCACTCTTGTCATATCTCTTTGTATAGTCAATGATACTATTCTCATTCATTTTATAGAATTCACATGTTTAAATTTGCTTATTTGAAACAATGTCACAAACAGTGTCCTCAAGTGGCGAATCACAT
Organism: Artemia sp. Kazakhstan ARC1039; assembly: GCA_029168905.1. NCBI lineage: Eukaryota > Metazoa > Arthropoda > Branchiopoda > Anostraca > Artemiidae > Artemia > Artemia sp. Kazakhstan ARC1039. The sequence goes on along the minus strand of JAQQPU010016635.1, from coordinate 7,837 downwards.
TCCTTCACAGCCAAATAAAAATCAGTGGGCTTATAATCATAATACCCATTGTCATCACAACGATGACGTAGAAACCATATTCTTTTGTTGTTCCAACAGTTGAATCGCTGACCCGGCTCCTCCTCCCAGAACAATCTAAAACCACGACGATACCAATCTCGTAGCAATAAACTAAAATCACGCTTAGGATTCTTTCGAATCAGACCAGGATAAGTATTCTCCCACTGATTACATTTATCGTAGTGGCAATTCGAGCATAGGTGCCCACTAGGATGAGAGTCACACACCTCTTCAAGACAGGAATCACAACCTTTAATTTGTATAGCATATCCTCTATGCAATTTACACGGGTTGCATAATCTACAATTTTCATCATAGTCATCAATCATTGTGTAATTCTCACATGATGACCAGCTACCCAGTGTGTAAATGCATAGTGGACATGTGTGGAACATTTTTTCATGTTTTGAAACTCTCACTGCCACAATGAAACTGAGATACCAACAACAAGAAATTGAGTGGGATAGAGAGAGAGAGAGGAGTAAATCATCCTTGAACACCATCTTTCTCATGAGAAAAAAGTCCTAAATTTCTAAACTAGTGTTTAAAAGCATATCCACAATATCATTTTGCTGTGTCGTGATTAGTATATCAATAAATTGTGTAAATGCATTTGGACTACAACGTAAAAGCTTCATGCAATAGTCTAATGATGGAGAGTCAGTTTTCATTGTATCGACAAGCATCCCCTGAGAAAATATCTTCCTTTGAATAGACAACTCTAGAAAATCGTCATCTAGAATCAAACGTTTTTCCATAAGCACTAGATTCCCCATGATTCGCTCTTTCTCAAATCTATCCATTGTTTAGAGTCCTAACACTCTCACAACCAACCTCAGACTAACCAGAATTTTTTCTACTCTAAAAAATATACGCTAGTTTACTATAGAAAGAAAAATACCTTTGATTTAGAAACAGTTTTATTGAACATAATTACAACAATAATAATCACTGATTCATTTTGTTCTCATCAATATGTTTCACTAGCACATCTAATGCTGCCTGAAGTCTATTTATATGCACAATATTCAGTTTCGCAGCAAAACATAATTGCCTCTCCATTTTAAATTTGCTCAATGATATCACGTATCTAGCATACACATCGTCCCATGCAAGGCATAGTCTACAGCCTCCTGTTATATCCACAGCCACGTTTGGTACTCGTATATCTTTGCTGCTGCCGGCTCCACCATCAATCTCCAATAGTGTAAATGCTCCACTCATTTTCTCTACTAATATCTTCTCAAATTAACTATTCTCTCTGAATTCAATTCTCTTACTAATATGAATTGTAATGAAAATCACTCCTTTTATTCAAATCCATTTACCAATCAAGTTATCGTATATAGAGTAACCTCCGCTCTCTCTGATTGGCCCTAAAAAATGGGTGTTGTCACAAAAACCAGTCTGGTTGCATTATATAATCTCAATTATACTCTCAAAACGTGTTTGACCACTTTATAGGTAAAGGTTTGCTCGCTTCTTACAATGTGCACGTAAAACTGTAGCGTATATTCTTGTGCAATTCCATGTGCAATTCAAACCTTTAACACTATTACTACTATTTTCTATCTGGAAATCGACTACGCTGAACAAAATGGCTATCTCAAAGTTTTTATTGGATGTGTTTGTGGGAATGATGGGTTGGGGGGACAGCTGCCCTCCAATCCCTTTCGACTATTAAAAAGGGCACGAGAACTCTCGATTTCCAATCGAATAAGCCCTTTTTGAAGTTTCTACAGCGACCCCTGTCATATAAAGTGTCTCTTGGAAAAAATAATAAATAATAATAATAACAAAACATCGGAGCCGTATGGCCTTTAAGCGTCAATGATCCAGTAGGTTTTAAACTTTTACAGTAAGAGAAGGAGGTCATACCCAGACTCTTGTTTGTGGTGATTTTTGTTCGTTTCAAGCTTAATTTGCATATTCAATTTAAGTTTCACTCGTTTTAATGTTTGTTTGCATTGATTGTTTATTTAATTTCTGTACGTTTTAAGTTTCATTTATACTTCCATAGGAAAACATTCTTTTCGTTTTAGGCTCGATATTTATATTCAATCTTAAGCATTACTCGCTTTAAGATCTATTTATTCATTTATATTATTACTTGTTGTATGTTTTCGCTATGATTGTTTATTTTAATTTTTGTTCGTTTTGGGTTTCATTTATTCTTTAATAATAATGTATTGCCATTTTTGACTTTGAACTTTAAAAGATATTTGTATTTGCTGAGCTTAATTTTAAAATGGCCTTTACTTTTCTTTGAAAAACTTATTTTTCGGAAAGTTTTTTTATTAATCTTTGTTCGTTTTTATTGCAAAAATTTCAAGTTTTTAAAAATTCCTTATTTCAAAATCAAATTTAAAAAAAAAATCAAATATTCATCAAAGTATCAAAACTGATATCAAAATAACAATATCAAAGTAAAAAAATGAGTTTGTGTCAACCTCTGAGTTTTCATTATCTTATGTTTGAACTATTTTTAACAAAATAGCTATCTTAAAATTTTTATCGGAAGGGTTTGGGAAAAATGGCATGGGGGGACTAGATTAAGCTTCGGTCTCTTTTGACTCTATAAACTAGACTCTTTGACTCTTTGACTCTTTTGACTCTTTTGAACAAGAGGCCTCTCTGAATTGTATACTAGTATTTCTTCTACAAGAACCATACATATCCCCAGAGTATAGCTTACAACGCATATCCCTGGGCCGTTGGAGACCCTTTAGTTATAATATCTGATTATTGAACTATTTTGAACAAAATGGTCACCTGATAGTTTTATCGGATGGGGTTATCCATTCAATACACCCAAAGGTGTGAAGGGCGGGAGGGGCTAGTTGCCTTCTGATCTTTTATCACTCTGAGAAAATGAACCACAACTGGCAAGGGCAACTAACCCCCTCTCCCGCCGAAAATTTCCCAAAACACATCCAATAAAAATTTTGAGATAGCTGTTTTTTAACATAGAATAAACATTAAATAACATAGCCGAACTCAAAATGAGCAGAAATTAATATGAGTAGAATTCTAATCGCCATGTTTTCTAAAAGCCAGATTATAATTTGTACTTTACTGAAAGAAATTCTTCTAAATGTCTCCACTTTTATAACTTTAATAAATCAAAAATCAATCAAGATTTTAAGGAATAAATATCAGCATATATTAGGCTTATTTTAATTTCTGTTTGTTTTGGGTTTCATTTATTTATTGATGCTGATCTGTGGTGGTTGCATGCTTCGTAGATTATTTGATTATATTTTTGTTCATTTTTTGTTTAATGGAGTTCTTTCCTTTTTTTGAAAAAGTTATTTTGTGGACAAAGTTTTATTATTTAATTACCATAATAACACCTTGTTATGATAATGCTATAATACCTTATGTTTGTACCATTACAACCTGAATAGATGTGCCAGAAGCTAACGAATCCAATGACACAGGGGTTTTATCACTTTAGCAGAGATGCCCCTATTGATCCCGTACCCACACCTTATTTGGGAATAGAGTCCCTAGGGAGATGGTTTTTGTCAGTGAGAATGAAAAAACAGGAATTTTGTCACATTTATGGATGTATCTTGGACGGTTATGTGTGCTGGTCAATTTATTTGATGTTTTTCATGGATGTCAACAGCAATTTATGTCTGTTTTATGGTTTTTGTCAGTGAGAATGAAAAAACAGGAGCTTTCTCACTTGAAAAACAGGAATTTTCTTACTTTGATGGATGTTTTCTTGGACGGTTATGTGTGTTGGTCAATTTATTTGATGTTTTTCATGGATGTTAACAGCAGTTCATGTCTCTTTTATGGTTTTTGTCAGTGAGAATGAAAAAACAGGAACTTTCTCACTCTGATGGATGTTTTCTTGGACGGTTATGTGTGTTGGTCAATTTATTTGATGTTTTTCATGGATGTCAACAGCAGTTCATGTCTATTTTGTGGTTTTTGTCAGTGAGAATGAAAAAACAGGAACTTACTCACTTTAATGGATGTCAACAGCAGTTCATGTCTGTTTTATAGTTTTTGTCAGTGAGAATGGAAAAACAGGAATTTTCTCACTTTGATGGATGTTTTCTTGGACGGTTATGTGTGTTGGTCAATTTATTTGATGCTTTTCATGGATGTCAACAGCAATTCATGTCTGTTTTATGGTTTTTGTCAGTGAGAATGAAAAAACAGGAACTTTCTCACTTTAATGGATGTCAACAGCAGTTCATGTCTGTTTTATGGTTTTTGTCAGTGAGAATGAAAAACAGGAACTTTCTCACTTGAAAAAACAGGAACTTTCTCACTTTAATGGATGTCAACAGCAATTTTTGTCTGTTTTATGGTTTTTGTCTGTGAGAATGGAAAAACAGGAACTTTCTCACTTTGATGGATTATTGAGTCTAATGGGGACAGGGTCAATGACACTTCCTTCAAGATCTTGTTGTTGTTTTGGGCAAGTGCATGCTTGACGCGAATATTATGAGTTTCCAGAAATAGGAAACAGTTAGATCCCGTGTTTCCTTCTCAGCCAATCAACGAGTCGGATACATCCCCCTTCTCAGCCAATCAGAGGCTTGCTTGCATGATTTTCCCCGTTACATAACAATTCACCCTAGAGATTTCGTATATAACGGGCATGCAATGTGTTTAAATTATCAGAAAGTATTTTGACACAGTGCAAACAACTAGAATGGATAATATTGATGAAATAGAAGCCTTGGCAACTTCAATTTACCATGTAATTTCTGATTTAGTACATTTTTTATTTTCAAAATAAAATTATTTTACATGGTCATCCTCCAGTATATTCAGGTAAATCCCCCCCCCCAAAAAAAAACAATTCTTTATACATTGCATGAAAATATACACTTTTTTCCATTACGTAAACCTCATCCTCCCTCCCTCCTTTCCCACCATTCATCCCCATTTAATTCTTTCAATTGAAGCTATTACTCAAAATTATCTTTTTTCCTTGATGTGTTTAAAATTATCAAATGAACTGGCTCTCCTTTGCAGTAAAAGCCGCGTGTGAATATCCCACAAGAGGGGAGATTTACATAAATAACATTCCCGTGGAAAGAATGATTACTCTTAATTAAGCTTGTGTGCATATTTCAATGATGTCTGAAAAAAGGGGAACAAATTGTCTACGAAATTAAAAGAGATTATTGAATAGTTACGCAAGATTAACTCAATGTGAGGGTAAACCTAGGGATGGCTTAATTTTCCAAAATTTAGGGGGAGAGGGTCAATTTGAATCCAGGATATTTGTTGGGGAATGGGTTAACGCTTTTAATGGTGACAAAATAGAAATGAAAAGATAATTGTTTTTATCATAATTGTTTTTTATTTCAGTGTCAAACCATTTCTCTTTGATATTTTAGCGATTTTAACTATAGCATTTGAATAAAAGGTAGTAAGATATATTCTTTATTGATCTACATTGCGCTTGCAAAAAAAAACGCAAGATTAACTCAATGAAAGGGTAAACCTATATGCATTTAAACTTTTTGCTTTGCTGAAAAAGGGTGGAGGAGGGGGCTTCTTTGAGATAAATGCTTTTCTAGACAAATTATGTCTGACAATAAATTCTGTAGAAGGGGGTACTAACTTTCATTCCGTAAAAATAAAGGATGAAATTATTTTCTTTACTAAATTTTTTCTCTTCTTTAAGGACAATGGTGAAGAATGTGCCCCACCTCCCAGTAAGAAAGCACGGGGTCAAGGTAAAACCTCTGCAACAGTTGTTCAATATGGCCGTTGGCCGAAACCCCCCAGCCCCACACTGCCTGCCCACGTGCAGCCATCTGTGCAAGCCCATGACATCACTTTCTCGACTGCACAAGTCCGTACCGTCACAGGTCCTACTGTACAAGCCGCAGCCCAATCTGCGCAAGAAATTAACGACGTCGGCCCGTCCACCCTCCAACACGCACTACCCGGACCATATGGCACCCAAGTGCAGCCAGGAGTTGCAAATGTGAGCATTTTTTTCTACCTATATTATAGAAATATATATCTATTTCTTCCAATGTTTTTTGGTCTTTTCTTTTCACTATTTTTCAACCCAATATAAACTTATCTCAGCGGGATATTAAAATATTATTTTCTCTATAATCTCACACCCCTTGTTTTAAATTTCTCTCCTTCCCCTCCCTGAGAGATATCTAAATATAATATATTTTTTTTGCTTGTTAGTCAAAAGAAACCGCTCCTCTTTTTTTCTAATCTTTACTATTTTCTATGCATTCCCCCTATCTCTTCGCCGCTATCACATAATAATATTTTTAGGTGCCTTTGAAACTCTGTGAATGCTATTTTTTCACAATTGAATATCACATAGTTTTAAGAGAAGAAGAACAGAGATTATTCCATTTATCTATTGCACATATCGGCGTTCTAATTTGCAGTGAATATTTTTAAAATAGCTTTCAATCTTACAACTTGCCAAGATTCTAGCGAGGGGAAACCAAGTTGACGGTTCCCGGCATTTAATTGCTGTATTTTTCTCGTCTGAAGTTCAGTCTTGGAAATCGGAACACTTGCGCGCGACAGGCTACAATAATTGTGGGCTAGTGATGAGTTCACCGAACCAGTATGGAATTAGAGAGAAATAGCGACATATTTTATCTAAGCGAATATTTCAACTTTTGATGGACATTATGTAAAGGGGGCTGGGAGCCCCTTGGTGGTGGGGGGGGGGGGGGTCGGGAAGTGCTGCAGGAAGCTCTGCGGGAAGCGCCGCGGGATGCACTGCGGGAAGCGCCGCGGGATGCGCTGCGGGCCCGGGAAGCGCTGCAAAATAAAACATGGCTGATTTGAAAACATTGAAAATAAGCGATGTTTTAGATTGTAAATATCTTATATTAAGTTGGAAATTGGAACTTTCAGTTGAATTAACCAAATGCTACTATGTGCATACCACTAAGCACTGACTTTAAATAATAATCCAAATTTTAACAGTAGTGGTGATTTGAACACTTTGAAAATAAGCTATTTTTTCATTTATAGATTGAAGCATTGGTCCCTCATTCACCATCGTCATCAGGTGAAGGAGAGGAAGAACTCGCGTCTACGGAATTTCATGTCATTTAGGACAATTCACATTTCAATGAATGGGATGGTATTGTTAATTCCGATGAAACACCCTTTAATATTAATAATTTTCTAAGTAATTATTTCAATTTAGAACCTAGCATAGTTGAGCAAGGTAATGTTCCTAGTTCAGAGGGGAACTTGCCGTTGCTAAGTCTAAACATCTTACAAATTGTAGCCGATTTTACAAACGAATTAACTGGGAACCCTCCTCTATTCCCCACTGATTACCTACTTCCACTTCAAACAACTGAAGTGGAGCATTCACATACCCCAAATATTGTTGAACAACTTGGGGGAGGGGGTAATATACAAGAGGGGGAGGGGGGTACAACATTTCCAGACTCTCAATTGTCAAATTCAATATTAAATAATATAGTTGTTTTCACTGCGACTTTTGGGGATCCATTTAATTCACTTATGGGGGGAAATTTTGTGTTTGATCCCGTAGAAATTGTGCATGAATATGAAGATAAAATTCGTGCACTACTGAAGAACCAAATTCAGTTGTGGGGAGGTAGGGATTCAATTAAGGTTTCTATTGTTTTAAAGGTTTTTTATTTAAATGAGGGGAAAAGTGAAGTTTATTATAATTATATACATTCCGAGATGCGCGTAATTTATCCGAATTTAGAAAGTTTTGAGGGTGTTTTTTCGGAGTGGGTAGGACAAATTATAGCGCATCTCGAGAACTATA
>JAQQPU010016634.1:2662-19665 GCA_029168905.1 Artemia sp. Kazakhstan ARC1039 | reverse complement strand
CGAAAGAACTGCGTTGTAAGGACTGCCCGCCATTGGCCCAAGAGGACCAAGGATGTAAATCTTTCGTCCAATGAATTCTTTAAGATTTTTCCGATGATTCAGGCGTTCACACGATTTTTCTGCCATTTAAACTTCCTTAGAAATATCGTACGTAGCGTTTTTCTTGCTACTAATTATCTTAGCAAAATTCGAATGACTAGCGTCGTTGTTTTGACTGAAGCTAGAACGCAGTTTCTCTTTTTGCTGATTAAAAATTTAGACTCTTGGAAGCGTTATTTGAACTCAATTAGGGGACGTTTAATTTCTGCCCGAATCATCTTTAGAAGGAAAGAATCTTGTATTTTAAATATATGGTATTCTACTGCTGGTGCATATCACCCTTCCCATGAAATAATGACGTCCCGTCATTAGTAACTGCCCATTAGGGGTGCTTAAAATTTTTCAATTATTTTTCTTATTTTATTCTACATCCCTATCTAAAATTCATCTACCGGACTAAGATTATTTTTGGTTCTAGGTTAGCTACTATATTAAAGATTTTTTTTTCTATATATAACACTGATTACTTTTACATTTCCAATAAGGTTGGGACTATTCTACTTTTACATTAGTTTTTTTTATTTTCCTGTCTATATGACGTACTACATACTATCTACACAACGTTAAATGAATAACATGATAATATTACACCTAATTCTACTTGTGGTACATACATGAATGATATATAATATACAATATTTGGTTCATCATATTCACTGATGACATTAAAACACTTTCACTATTGGGATTTTTGAATTGTCAAAGTTATTAGGAAGAAACACATGTAGATTCACATCTATTCATTACCTTTCGTGTCCTTAGTGTACTACACCCTCCTGTTGTAAATAATTGTCCTTCACTCTTTTTGTCTTGGCAAAAATTTTGAAGCATTTACGTTATGGTTTCTTCGTGGAACAGTTCGAGTCTAGTTGTCTTTACACGACAAGTTTTCCCTAATAGTCAACTGGGAAATGACCGTTAAATATCGTTCTAATAGTCAACTGGGAAATGATTCTTCCCAGTACAGGTGTTGGTGTTTTTCTTCTCAGCATATCATTTTTAGGATTTTTTGAGGCACATAGAGAATGTATTCTCGCGTAAAATTGTTCATTTGTGCCTTTTGAAACGGGTTGTCGTCATACTATGGTGACTCTTTTAATATATTGTATTTAAGTTCAACTTCAAACATCTTCAAATATCGTTCAACTTCAAATGTCGTTAAATATCGTTTATCTTGTATTGATCGATGGTGTTCTCAGAATTAAACTTCAAATTGTCTTTGATATCGGCTTCAAATCTTCAAATGTCTTTAAATGTCATTTAACTTCAAATATTGTTTACCGTGTGCTGATCGATGGGGTTCTCAGAATTGAACTTCAAATTGTCTTTGATTTCGGCTTCAAATCTTCAAATTTCTTTAAATGTCATTTAACTTCAAATATCGTTTATCGTGTGCTGATCGATGGGGTTCTCAGAATTGAACTTCAAATTGTCTTTAATTTCGGCTTCAAATATCTTCAAATTTAAAATTCATTTAACTTCAAATATCGTTAAATATCGTTTAGCTTCAAATATCATCACTATACTGTCAAATTATTCTGGGGTCCATAGTGAGTGTCAAAGGTGATATCTACGTATTTATATCTTGTACTGACCGATGGGTTTCTGTGATTATATAGTTCGTTAAAGTACTTGATACTGAGGTTCAAATATAGTGTTACCTGATACGTAGTATGGCTCATAGTCGAAGAAACGACGATCGAGGGTAACTGTTGGTCTCGTAGACGAAGTTGGGAAGAAAGTTGCCTGGAGTTATGGTGAGTACTCTTCGTTGGTTGAGATATGATGGAAATAGATGCTACGGGATGGTATCTGTACTGGGCAGCTCCTTGAAATGCTCAATAACCAATGTGTCCATTTACTTCCTGTAATAAAAATAACGAGGCAGAATCATACGTTCTTTAAAGTAAACACTCATAGTACAAATAAGTCACGTGTTGATTAGGTACATTAATTTCTAAGCTATGAGACAGAATTAAATAAATACACTAATATTAGTAGTCTCAACGAAAATCTAAAATTTTAAAACAGAGATGTCTTCAAATTTGTTTTGAGAACAGAAACATCGATAAAGAGCTTATATACTTCTTCAATACTTATTAAATAAACATAATTTACCCTACATTATTAAGTTTGAGGTCTAATTTTACAACTTATTTCATGCCTTCATTGTTCACGCAAGTCCGTGCTGTTTAAGAAACGCATGTTGCAGCGTCGTAACCACACGGTTTTACGCAAACGATACTACAATGGGGGAACAAGACATAGCAAGGACGAATGGAGACCTCTCTACCCACACGTCTTCTAATGTCCTCCCTATTTCTAGGCTTAGACGTTCTCATGGGGTTCCGGGTTTAACCTCAGTTGAAATGCAGAGGTGTTCTTCTTTGTTTCCCCGTGTTCTTTTCTTGGATTTTCCGTAATTACGAGTCAACATGGGGTCTCATATTCGCCTTTCGAATAAGGTTCTTAGATGCAGGATTCCAAGCTTGCCCGCATAGATTCCAGTTGATGCTTGGCAAAAAATATAAGCGTAATGAAGAACTGACATCAATATCTTTTCAGAAGGCTATTGTTTGAGCAAATCCTTCAGCACTAAATAAATAAATATGATATATTTATATCATATAAAATAAAATAATTATAATCTGTACTAAGACGAAATATTTCATATAATTAGAGGCTTCTGTACTGATAATATCTTGTTTTGGATAATATCCATCTTGGTTAGGATATGGGTCGATTTTTCATGGAAAATCCGAGGGAGACCTTAGTCAGTATAGGTAAGATATAACGTGACTGACTTGCGAAAATATGTCACAAATATTAGAGCACAAGATATGTCATAGATAAACCAATGAGATTAAAGAACATTTTTGTCACAGAACTATAGAACAGTGATCTCTCTGTTATTGTATACGTCATAGATATAAACTAATGAAATTAAATTTTTCGCCAAGGAGCTAAAGACATTAATGCCTTTGTTTCTCTTTGAAAGTAATGTTTAACACAGCTGTAGGACAGCATACGTCATAGATATAATATAATGAAATTAAAAAGCTTTTCTCTCTTTTTTTTGCCTCGGAGCTATAAGAAAGTAAACTCTCTGTTTCTCTTTCAAAGCATTCAGATCCAAAAAACGAAAACTTAACTAGCTCACAGAAGTTTCTATTCAACCTTTAAGTATTGTTTTGACTGGCCCTGATTGGCATAAAAATACTAATTTCTTACACTTGAAGGACTGAGAAATATCCCTTCCTGCAGTCGTTTACGCACAAAAAATTACAAAAAACAATCATGGGCCTTGAGTTCCTCCCCGGGCTTCCCACAAGACGTGGTCCAACACCACTTGTCGTTCCCAGTCGACCACGAGCTTCCTACCTTTGGTTATTTTCTGTTCCCACCTTTCTCTCTGATCACCAATGTTTTGAGATCACTTGTATTATTTTTTTTCATTAATATTGACTTGGTTAACTCTACTTGCACGCTGTTAAATTTATTATGGTGTTAAATTTATTATCTTTGAAATTTGTCTTTACATTAATTAGGGATATTTCCATCTGTCAGGTTTTTTAACCGTTCTACCTGACTGTGTCGTTATTTTCTCCTCTGTTTCTTGCGGTTTTTTCTTTTTCGGTTTGTCTAGCGAAATAAGGTCAAACTTTTTGTATTGTTTTTTCAAAACTTCTTGCCCTTTTTATTTCGTTTGTTTCCCGTGTGCGGATGCTGAGGTCAGTCTTGATTTTCCTATTTCTTTAGCTACTATATGGTCTGATTCGCCGTCAGACTCTTCTGAACTGGTTTCCGACGAATCTGGATTAGAACTTTTAGAGGTGGCACTTTTTGTGGTATCACCTGCCATTCCTTCGTAAATTTCTACTCCCCTGGAAGTAGAAGGTTTATTCCCTAAGTACTCGTTTTGAGTTTTCAACTCGGGAGATTTGAAAGATTCTTGAGAGCTTTGGGAGGAATCAATAGTTTTTGCGGGGTTCCTCCATTGTTTGAATGCCATGTCCTGAGGGGGATGGGGCATTTTTTGCACTAGGGTTTCCCTCCATGAAGTCCACTGTTTAGGTTCGGCCTTGGATACAGTTATATCATGATATTGACCTTGCTGGTCATCCTTTGGAGTTTTTTTCTCGGGTAATGTACTTTGACTCGTTTTTATCGGAAAATTTATTAAATCCATAGCCTCTCGTAGGTTTGTTTTAGTTAAATTTTTGGGAGGAGTTTTCTTCACAGTAATACCGGGGGTTTCTACGGCTCTGTTTAATTCTTCCTGTAAAGACAGGGGCCTTTCTATTGGTGTTGCAGGGGAAACCATATCGTCTGGAAATCTTTTGGGGGGACATGGGGTAGAAATTCTATCGGGGAAAAATTGGGTTTTTGGAGATATTGCATAATCTAAATCTCCTGCGCTCACCGATGAATAACTTTTTGGACTTTTTGGCGTTCTTATCCTTACTGCTATTAGGGATTTTTTCTCTGGAATAACTAGATTTTCCATAGCTAAAAATTCTTCAAAATTTTTCTGATCACTGTCATTCTCAAAATAGTCTTGCTTGAAATTAAAGGGTTTTAGCTCTGCCAGTCTTGACCTAGGGGGCTCATTTTCCGAATCTGACGAATCAGTAGAAGAGGGATGTGATACCCATTTCTCTGGAAATTTGGCCCTTTTTATTCGGCTAACAAGGGCCTTGTAAGTTCTTCCACTATCGGGGTTTTCCATTTTAAAGGTATATTCATTATCGTACTTTTTGACTATTCTGTACGGCCCAGAATATTTGTTGGAAAGTTTTTTTCCTTCCGTTTTCGCCTCGTTCTTTAGGTAAACGAAGTCTCCTACTTTGAAATCTATATTCCCCTTAACTTTGGGACGGTTTCTTAGCTCTTGGTTTATTTTACCTTTTTCCAGCTCTTGCCTAACTATTTTATAAGTTTTCCTCATTCTATTTATGAATTCTTGTTTATAATCTTCTGAGCTATTATAATACTGCCGAGATTCAATAATCTCATCATACGGGATTCTAAAATCTCGACCAAAAAGTAAATAAAATGGATTGTCTCTGGTTGTTTCGGAATAAGCCGTGTTGATTACATTAGTTAAATAAGGTAAGAATTTATCCCAGTCGCTCCTATTGTCTTTCGTATAAATACTTAGAACGTTCGAAAATATTTTATGCCTGTTTTCTATTTTGCCATTAGCTTGTGGATGGTACGGCGCTGTCACCATTTTCTCTATATTAAGGAAACTCATTAAATCTTTTGTTACTTTTGCAACAAAATTGCTCCCGTTGTCACTCAAAGTTTTATAAGGAATGCCAAATTGTAAAAATAATTTTGCTAATGCCTTACTTGTGGCATAAGCACCTTGATTTTTTAATGCTTTTGCAAAAGTAAATCCTGAAAAATGATCTATAACCGAAAGAATACAAGTATTACCTCTGCTAGAAATGGGTAAGCCTCCACTTGTCCCGTATAGGTCAAATGAGATAATATCGAAGGGGTACTTTGCTACCGGGACCCTTCCCATTGGAGGATTTGGATAAGCTGGGGAGATTTTTCTCAAATTACATGCTTCGCATGTACTTACAAATTCTTTAAGTTTTGTCAGTGCAGATTGTACGTAAAAGTATTGTTTTAACTTATGAAACGTTTTCATAACTCATAAATGTCCACCTGTGTCCGAATGAAAATATTCAAATGCAGGCCCTATCAAGTTTTGTGGTAAAACAGGTATTATCGAGGTTTGGTTTCTATTTGTCTCAGCAGTCACAATTCTACACAGTATTTGTTCATCAAGGTCGTAGTAAAAATTATCTATCTCTTTTCTAAGAGTTTTGAATTTATCCGGTAACGCCTTATCATTCACAAAATAATCAATTAGTGCTACACACATTTCGTCCTTTTTTTGCTTTCTTTTTATATTTTCCAAAGACAAGGGACAATAGTTAATCTTATTTTCTTTTACTGCGTCTTTGACTTTGTTTTTCTTACATCCATGTTTGCTTTTAGCATTAATAGCATTAACTTCATTTTCTTCAGTTTCCGACGGACTATTTTCTGGGTATCTACTCAAAAAGTCGCAAGCTGCGTTTTGTTTTCCCTTTAAATGTTCAAATTCATAATCTAGGTCTTGGATTTTCATAATCCATCTAGCTAGAATGCCCGTGGGGTTTTTAAATGTGCGCAGGTACTGCAAGCTTTTATGGTCTGATCGTAGTATAAATTTTCTACCAATTAAATAATGTCTAAACTTGTCCAAGTGGTAAATAATAGATAACAATTCTAAGTTTGTGGCGGAATAACTACTTTCGCCTTTTGATAAAGTTTTACTTGAATAGCATATAACTTTTTCTTTTTGTTTGGGTGTTCCCTGTAGAGGGTTAGGGTCTTCTACCGGGATTATTTGCGAAAGAATTGCGCCTATGCCTTTTGAACTAGCATCAGTGGTAACGATGAATTTTCCGTTTTCGAAATCAGGGAATGATAAAATTGGTTCAGAAGTGAGCACCTTTTTGAGTCGGTCTAGGGAAGTTTGAGCTTCCTGGGACCAGGTAACATTATGGTAATTCCCTTTGGTTAATTCCGTGAGGGGTTTCGCAATTTGGGCATAATTGCGTACGAATTTTCTAAAGTAGCCAGTAAGGCCTAAAATTCCCCTTAATTCTTTCATAGTTCTGGGGGGCTTGAGGTTTTCAACACATTTTATTTTATCAGGGTCTGGGGATATCTCTCCCTGGGTTACTACTACTCCTAGAAATTTAATTTTGGAATGAAATAAATTTACTTTCTCAGGCCGGCATTTTAAATTGCCTTGCCTGAACTTCTCGAAAACCTTAGCTAAAGTTGCTAAGTGTTGCTCAGTGTTTTCCCCCACGCATATAATATCATCAACAAAATGAATTATATTCTTTAATCCTCTTAACAGGTGCAATAGGGGTCTACATAACGCGCTTGAACTTGTTTTAAGCCCAAATGGTACTCTTAAGTATTCATAAGATCCATATTCGGATGCTGAAAATGCAGTTTTATGGACATTCTTTTCGGCTATTTTCACTTGGTGGTAGCCTTGGGTAAGGTCCAAAGAAGTAAAAATTTTGTTTTTGCTTGAAATTGAGTCAAGAATTTCGTCTATTCTTGGTAGAGGAAATTTATCGCTAACTACTTGTTTGTTGAGAGCCCTATAATCTACTACGAGTCTAAGATCGCCATTCTTTTTTGGTACTAAGATCACTGGTGCACTATACGGAATTATACTTGGGCGTATAATTTCGTTTCTTTCTAATTCATGGATTTTATTTTTTAACCACACTTTGTGCTTATATGGCACACGATATGGCTGTTTTGCTACGGGATTACCAGTCGTTAAAATTGAATGTTCATAAAATGGAATTAGCCCGATATCATCTTCAGATGCAGAAAATACATCCTTGAATTTCCATAATAATTCGCATAATTTTTTCTTAAGTTCCATATCCGTAATATGATCCATTTTAAATTTGTTTAAAATTGCGATTTAGTCAAGGGGTATTCGTTATTTGAAGTTTTAATACCATTAACTAGGTTTCTTTTAGAATTTTCCCATTTATTTAAATCATTTTCTGTTAAAACCTTGATTTGGACTAAACAAGTCCCCTTTTTAATTGTAATTGTATCGTTTTCATGGTTATTGGTTACCCAAATAAAACCTTCCCCTTTGTCATAAGATATAATCTGTTCCTCGCATAACAGATTTTCGGGTATTTCAGACGGTGTCGCAAACCATATTTCTGATTTGCTAACCATTGGCTCGATCATTTGTGATATTTGAATTTTTTGCATCGTTTTGGGAGGGATTTTTGTTTTCCTTATCGCAAATCCGTAATATTTTTCTTCATTTTCATTGTTTATTAGATTTATAGCGGTGCTATGCTGCGCCATTGCGGCATCTTGTGGCGTCACGTTGGGTTTTATTATGTTGTTCCATAATTCCGCTATTTTCTTAATTTCATTTGATCTGTACTGTTGCATATTTCCTATTTTTATTTTCGCAGCTTCAATACTGTTATTATTTAAATATACTTCATTTCTGCAATATCTCTTAGGGTAATTGAATAAATTTCCAATTATGCCATGTCTTTGCGAGACATGAGGTTCAAAATACTTCGACATTATACTATTAGAAATTTTGTTTACTGTTATGTTATCTTCGTAACCTCTGTTACAATTTCTTAAGGTATGAATTTCTTCCCCTACCTTAGCTGGGTATACAAGCTTCTCGTTGGCTGCGTCTAATAGTATTCTATTAGACCTTAGAAAATTTGCCCCTATAATAGCTTCATATGGGAGATTATCACATATAATAAAATTTGTCATGAACGTTCTTTTGTCTCTTTTTAAGTTTAGGCAAATTGACCCTTTTGCATTTAATTTGTGACCTGTCACGCTTGTTAAATTGGGATTATTAGGGTTCCTCTGTCGTTTGATGTGCGGAGGCAAGATATTAAATACGCATGAGTTTATTATATTTACAGTAGCTCCGCTGTCAACTAAGGCCGTAAAGTAAACGTTTTCTACACAAAAATCATTAAATATAGGTAGCTTGTTATTAATATCACTACAAGAAGGCACTAGCATTGTCTTGGACCTATTAAATATTCCTGGCACCCTCTGGGTCCAACCTAAGTTTCTGAGGGGCCTGACACGTTTCCCTGAGAATTTATTTCATGTGTCGGTGCCTGTAATAGGTATTCAGGCGTATTAGGCTCCGTAGGCATATTTAAATGATTTATGTCTGTCTGTCTTCTCCATGTATTATTATGGTAACGTGGATGTCTCGTGTCAGTGCCGTTTGCTGGCGCTGACTGCCAGTGCCGTTGGCTTGCAAAATTTTCATTTCTCATCGGCAAATTTTCATGATTTCTATATTGCATTCTCGCATTATATTGGCCTTGGCGAGTATTTGGGTTTTCAAATCGGTAATTATTTGCCTGTTGGGGGGAGGGTTATACAAATTTGGTTGGTACGCATTATAAGGTACTGATTGGCGCAATCCCCCTGACTATAGCCTATTGCACGACCAGTGCTTAAATTTGTTCTTCCGAACAAATGGTTGCCGTAATTTTGCGTATTACCGACAGCATTTCTTGGTATAGGATTGGGGAGATAGTGGCACTCTCTCGCTATGTGGCCAACACTATTACAATTATAGCACCTTATTATCGTAGGGTCAATGGGCTGAAAACGTACTGTTTTCTGCCTAGTGGGTTCTGGCGTTTTCTTTCTTTGTGCCACTGGGGAGTTGTCCCTTGAAAGGAAATTGGGTGATGCCTGATCGCCCTTGAAAATTATGTTCGGGTTTGAATCGCCTAGGCTATTTATTTTTGCTTTACTATGATTAGCAACCATTTTATCAACTTCGATTAATCGCTCTACCTCTTGGACTGCAAGATCTAACGTCTGAATATTTTTGGATATTACTGCTCTATATAGTTTCGGGGGTAGCCCTTGCAAAAAGGTATTTAGTATGACTTTTTCATACAGTTGCCCCGAACCACTTCTCAATTTTGCTTCTACGGAAATGCGTATGTTATCGAGATATTCCCTTATATTTTGTGAAAAATCAAAGCTTACTGCTCCGTGTTTTAATTTATTTATAGAACTGGTTTCTATAAATCTCTCTTTGAATGCTTTTAACAAGTCATCAACCGTATTTATTGGCAAGTTGGAGTTATTGCCTATGGTATGTTCGACCTCTTTTAGAAAGGTTAAGGCCTGGCCTCTTAATCGTAGAAGCAGCATGTCTTTTAATGCTCCAACGTCTGTTTTTGTTAATTGTACAAATTGGGTCAATTGGATATTAAATTCGTCAACATCTGACTGACCATTGTACTCTGGTATAGATTTTGCAATCTCTATATTTTTTACGACTAACTTTTGCACTATTAATAATTCGTTTAGTTCGTCCACTTTTTTGTGTTTATATCAACTTAAAATTTTACTTTTGGGGTAGGCTATTATCTCCTATGAGATATAAGGGTTTTACTTTCGTAGTCTAGCGGTTATACGCCTAATCAGTTTACTTATATGTCTGTATCTCTCCAACAATTAAATTCAAATTACAAAGTTTAAATAGTCTAACTAGTTCGCAGTTTTCATCCAATATCCTACAGGCCGCGCCATTTGTAGCGATAGAAAAATTATTTGTAGTAATGGAAAAATTTATTAATTGTAGCGATAAAAGATTTGCTACTTGTGGCGATAGAGATTTCTCCGATAGCGCCGCTTATAGCGCTGGAGATTGTGTCAACTAGGCTAGCGCCGCTCTCAATTAATGAGAGAAAATTGAATATGCAGACATATAAATGTGGCCTCTTCTTTCTTGAGCTATCTGGAGATCAGATTCCTTTGGGAGCATTTACCTTGGAGACTTACGAACTAATTACCTATTATTGGACTAGACGCAGACATATAAATGAAATAAACACAGATAAAAAGACAATAGATTTATTGAACTTACATGCTTAGTTGCACAGGAACGGGTCACTTTAATGACAATAACGGTGACCAAAATACAATAATTTCGTCTGAATCTCTCTAGGTCTGACGTGCTAGTCGTTTTAGATCTGACTTTAGATTAAAATTAAAAAGGCACATTTATCCCACTCCTAAACGCAGTTCTTTCATCCTGCGCTGTAAGGACTGCCCGCCATTGGCCCAAGAGGACCAAGGATGTAAATCTTTCGTCCAATGAATTCTTTAAGATTTTTCCGATGATTCAGGCGTTCACACGATTTTTTTGCCATTTAAACTTCCTTAGAAATATCGTACGTAGCGTTTTTCTTGCTACTAATTATCTTAGCGAAATTCGAACGACTAGCATCGTTGTTTTGACTGAAGCTAGAACGCAGTTTCTCTTTTTGCTGATTAAAAATTTAGACTCTTGGAAGTGGTATTTGAACTCAATTAGGGGATGTTTAATTTCTGCCCGAATCATCTTTAGAAGGAAAGAATCTTGTATTTTAAATATATGGTATTCTACTGCTGGTGCACAAATACGATGGTTTAGAAACTAATTTGGGCTATATGTTTGCCTATTAGGGGGGGGGGCAAAGCATAACATAAATTAAATATGTAACCTAAAATAACGTTGGTACCTTCCCCCTCCCCTCCCCCTACACCCCAAAAAACGATAGTTTAAATATTGTAAACGCATTGAGCAACCACGCCTTGCGATCCGTTTCTCTATTGCAAATACCCGTTTGACGGATTTCCTTTAGTGTTTCCCGATACAGTATATAGCAGTGTGAAAGATATAATGCACAATTACCGTATGATTTTATCCAAATGTTGTGAAACGTTTTCATATTAACATATCAAGGTTCTAGATTATTTATTTAGTTAGTAAAGTCATGCTTTCTTTCTGATAAAAACGTCCTAATCGCTTGAGATTACATTTAGCTTTTCGAAAATAAATCATAGTAAATTCGGTACTGTTTTACTTAATGGTAAACATCGCCATAGACTCTATAGCAATTTAGTACGGAGACCCGTAAAGCGGGTAATTGCTATCTAAATTGATCGCAAAGTGTGGTTTCTCATTGAATTTACAATATTTAACTGTTATTTTTTGGGGTTTAGGGCGGGGAAGGTACCTAGGTTAGGTTACGTATTTAATATATGCTATGCTTTACCCCCCACCCCCCTTATGTGCAAATATATAGCCCAAATTTGTTTCATAAAGTATTATAACCGGATATCTGTCCCTCCCGTTTGACTAGTTTCCTTGATAGAGTCTATAGCGGTGTGTACCATTAAGTAAAACAATACCATAAATTTATATCAGTTTTATTTATTTATTTATTTATTTATATTTTTAACAGGATTTGAAACTAACCAGGAACACAATGACTAATTACCAGGAATTTTGGAAAATATTCGAAAAACGTGAAATTTCTTAAAAAATACAACAACAAAAAAATGGCCCCAGAGGGTCACGAATGACTAACTTCTAGTTAAAGTTACATGAAACAAAATTTAAATTACATGGTTGCCATAGCGAACCAAAAGTGAAACAAAAAGACCAATAAACAGAAATGATGCAAAAAAAATTAAATGCAATTTATTAAACAAAAGAAAAAACAAAAACATTTTATTTGTTTTAATGACTCTCACTATATAAGAATTTTATAATTGGCACAAAACTCCAAAATACGAAAAACGAGCGTTTTTTCAATAAAATACAACGAAAAGATATTTCATCTATCAGGGTAGAAGTGTAAAGACCTTCTAGGGGACCCCCCCCCCCCCAAAGAAAATTAAATAATTTGAAAATAGATTAGTTCAATTCCCCATTGAACATGTCCTGACAATTTCAACGTAGTACCCTTAGCCGTTCCTGAGGTATCACCCTTTGGAAAAAACTGAATGCATGAAGTTTCTTTCGTTTAGTTTAAAATCCTCCCAAAAATAACCTGAAGTTCTATATTGACTTCTAATTTTAATTTTAAATTTTTACATTAAAACTTATTTAACGTTATATGCTGGCAAAGCCACGAACATCTTAACATAGAAAACACATTTTCAAAAAAAATTGCATCGATTTGTGACATCAGCAGTAAATTTTATTTTCAAGGATTTTATCTTTGTTGTACAAAAAAAAAAAAAAATCATGCCTCCATACGATTTTTTCGGCATTGATTTCACCACACGCATAACCATCTGCGCTAGGAGACGTTAAATTTGTTTTGCATTATATAGTAATTAGCTACGCTACGCTACGTAGCTACGTAGCTACGCTACGCAAGCTACGTAAAACTTGCTGACTCTAAAGTTTTATGTACCAAAGGAGTTGCAAAATGTATGTGTTTTTTTTTGCTGTTTTTCACGGTTTAACACTACCCTACGAAATTTGTTGAATATAAGCAATGATTGGGGACAATCAAAATAAAAAAGGATTGTCCCAAATATAAGGGAAACGTGACAAGGGAAAGATAGGACATGGTAAAGTACCAATATAACGTGGTGCATTAGTTAAGAAATACTATTAAAAAAATCTTCCTTAGTTACATCACTTGCAAAATAATGTTATTTATTTAACAAAAATTTCTGTCATTTATATAATGACAATTTCTGACAGTTTTTATTTTACATATTCTTTTTCATTGGTTAAGAAAAGAATAATTTAGATCTTTTCTGTTTCTCTCTATAAGAATTCAAATTTTGGCTTACTAGTTATATGTTTGCCAAAATTTTGCAACAATTTTTTTTAACAAAAGTTGCACTATAATGCTTTCGATTGGTAGGTAGGGGGAGAAATACTCAAATATAAACAAGTTGAAAATCTGAACAATTTTTTGGTTTCTATAGGGTTGAAGGGATTGCAGCCCTTATCATTTTACAACCTTGAGTATAGAAAAATATTACGCAACTATTACCCTCCACATACCCTGAAAGTTTGAACTTAACTTTCTTAACTTTTCCGTAAATATCACATGTACTCCCTTTTGACAGCCTTGGATACAAATAGTGTATTTTGATTTAGTTCAATTTCCAACGTAAAAGCCATTTACGTTGATATATCCTACTTGACAATAATGCAAGTTATGTTGTGGAATTATTAAATTTGCTCTAAACATGAACACAAAAACTGGATTCAAAATGAGCCGAGCAAATATTACCATAAAAATGTTCCCTCTTCTCCATCAACACCACTAGTGATGATCAATGGCGTCAATTGACGAAAATTAAAGAGGCTAGGCAATATCCAGTGCCCCCCCCCCTCCCATTATTTTTGTGTGATACGTTAAAACGAATCGCAATGCATTTAAAAAATTTTTGATGAGTGTTTTAAACATTTTTTTATCCCCCCCCTCCAAAAAAATTTTGGACGTGGCCCTCGGGAGGGGAGGAGTATTTTTCATAATCCAGGGAGGGAAAAATAATTGTTTTTTCAATTGCTTTAACAGAATATGAACAAAAACCAAGTCCTTTTTCAATAATAATGCCACAAAAAGACTTTCTTGAATCTGGATAGGGGAATGCAGAAAAAAATCTTGCAGGAAAATACACCCCCCCCATTGAAGCTACTGGTATTCTTCACCAATGATACTTGATAATAATACAACTTGTATTGTGACATTATAGAATTTGCTCCAAAGATGGACACAAAAGCTGAATTTTTAATCACCCAAGCAAAATACACATAAACAATATATTGAGACTTCATCAGGTAAATGATTTCTTACTTTATTTTTATTAGTATTTATCCTTTTTATTTGTCATTTACTTCATTAATTCTATAATTCTATCTTGTTACTAACAATGTAGCTAGAACATTGTATTGAAGAATAGATGGGCTTAAAGTATAATATCAGTTTTATAGTAGAATTTGAGTATAAACTTATTAAAGAACCCTAAGCTTTGAACCGTAGAAAAGCAATAGAAAATGAAACAAAAGTCCTATAAGATGGACTTGAGCTAGAAAGACTTAGTAGAAACAAAGTAGTACGAGGGAAGTTGCATTCCAAGATGGTAGTATCTTTTGATTTTTCAAGTGTAGAAGATCAATTTCTTATGGAGTAATATTGTGTATGGACTTGTGCTAGTTTTGTTCAGATTTCTTGAGCAATGCTTTGCCCTTAATCAGGCTCAATAATCAGGCTCAATAATAATTGTAATGTAACTGTCTGGTCGATCAATTGCTGTACCCAAAGGCCCCCCTATCTAAATATTCCAAGATGCTTGGTGATACGGAAGGAATTTTTAGTTTGATATGTTGCCAACGCAATTGACTTGATGAAATGCGTCGGGACCAAGGGCATTTCCCTTTTTAAGACTAGCCTTTGTGGCTTAATCTAAATTTCAGCAATTGGATTCAATTCCTAGTTCAATTTAAAAATCAGTATTTAATAATTACATAGTATTTTCAAAACAAAATGCATCAGGAATCTATACAGTGTACGCTCAACTCCCTCATATGCTTGGGATTTTAGGCACAATTCTTCCGTAATATATCAAACATGTAAGTTTATCAAGAAAAAATATTTTTATTCAAAAGGGCCCAATGATCATTTTACATGTCCCTTTATTGTCTTAACAACATCAAATTGTATAGAATACTTTTTTCTTTCAAATAATAATTATATGACATATAAATAGGGCCCAAACGTCAAAACTTTTCAGTGTGTGGACAGGAGTCCGCGCGAACGCAGTCCCCCACTACCAAAATTTACACTGTTAAGTTACCCCCATTTGGGGTAATCACGGGGGTCAGCCAATCCGAAGTGCAACGGAAAGGCCTCACCCTGAGAACGCCTTCTTTATTATCAACAGGGTTGCCAAAACGTTTAGCGACAAAAGTGTCCAAATCAACCAAAAAAGGACACTTTTAGTGTCCTTCTAGAAAATTAGCCAATATACAGGGTTGCCACTATGAATTTTCAAAATTTGTGGAAAAAGTGCCAAAAAAACCTGTGAAATTCGTCCTTTTTAGTTCTGCTACCTGCATGAGTTTTGCATGTATTTCCAGGTTTGACATTAACGCTACCTATAAGTTAAGTCTAGTGCTAGTTCAATTCTAAGAGAAAAGAACCATGATGAGAATGCCAACAGAGCGGAATTTTATATCGATTATCGATACCACTACCTATTTTAGTCGAAAAGTAAAGAACCAATCATAGAGATTCATTTTCACTTTGGTATTTTCATAAGTTGTGCGAAAAAGATGCGAGTCGTTGATCGTCGGTAGCTATTAAGGATCTTTGGGTGCGACAAGGTCCGAACGGCTGTAGCAACGAAACATCTATTTTGACCTAAATAGTTTTAAAGTTGAACAAAAGACGTCGATCACCTTAACCACTCAGCTAACTGGTTGGTCAAGTGGTTAAAATCAAAGTGGTACTAATATACATAATGGAGCATTTAACATTAAGTGAACCAAGCTCTTTATTCCTTATTTACAATGAAAGATGTGCTCATACCCAAACAAACCTGAAACTCGACATTTTTTAATTCGTGAATAAACTGCAGAAGTTTTCGTAGTATGCATATCGGTAATTTAATTCAAAGAAATAGTACACTAAATCCATTCAAACTTGTTGTGCTGATTGTTCCTGACCTTTATGATATTCATCAATGCAAATTGGTTCAACAATGCTTGCTTGTCTTGAGAAACTATTGGCAAATTTAAGTGATGTATTCGTTTTGACAACTGAATCTACCTCCCTCCCTCCCCCCTCCACCAAAAAAGAAAAAGGAAAAACGATCGAACTACTTCTAATGAAGATAGTGGAGAAAGGTTTTTTTTAAGGAAGAAATCATAGTTTCGCTCGCAACCCTAAAAAGTTACTTATTTTTATATAATTCTTTCTTTTTTTTATTTGTTTTTAAGTGGAGATACCGTGGGCTATCGGAAACAATTTGATTCGGAACCTATATCGTGAAAGTTTTTTCTTTCCTGGCTTGGTGCACTTTAGTTGAAAGGTCTCATGAGGTCCCACGGGGAGTCCATATATGGGCATAGAGTCCCTAGGGAGAACACCTGTGATGTCAGTCCCACGCCTACACCAAATATGGGCATGGAATCCTCAGGGAGAATGATTGCGTAATCGATTGGGAACTAAATTTCCAAGGTCGATTTATTTGTTGTTGTTGTTTGGCCAAGTGCACGCTAGGGGCGAATGTTAAGATCCAGGAATAGGAAACAGGGTCACGTGTTTCCTTCTAGACCAATCAGAGGGTCGCTTACATATTAGCGGCGGAGGATTGCAGAGAATATGAGGAAAGGATTTTTGCTATAGTTTTATTAGTCTGTGAATAGAATTCAAAGGAGTGAGAACAGTTTGACTTTACTCATTTGGATATTTATTTGTGTGTTGATGATGACGAGTGGAATGTTTACCCTATTAGAAGTTGATAGTGAA